>JASSUY010034777.1:0-31517 GCA_032466535.1 Forpus xanthops
ATCAGCACTGTTCCCAAGCCGAAAAATCCAAAACACAGTGCTCACCAGCTACTGCTTAAAGAAAAATGACTGCTGCTGCTGAACCCATGACACCATTCAATCCAATTACTTCCCTGTCAGTAGAATCTACAAGTGTCTTAAAAGTCTTATAGCATTTAGCCTATTTTACCATCTCTCATCTTCTCTAGGTTCTTTATTATTTCTGATATAACACCAAATTACATATATGACTAAGTTTTTATTAAGATCCCATTATGGAGACCTAGGATAAAGTGATTTGTTTTGTAGAACTTTTTTTGACTGTAAAGTCATGAGACAAACTGGTTTTGGTTTTTTCTTTTTTTTAAAAAAAGGAAAATGAGTACAGTAACAAAGTTGTTATTTTTCTTGTTGCATTTTACAATTTTCTCTGACTAGATACTTAAGGTCTGTGTTCTGGCATCTATATCAAGCACTATTTTACTGCAATCATCTTGGCTGCAATTATTTTGTAAGGCTGTGTGCAGTAAGAGTCCTCTTCAGCATGCTGTGATTTTCAATGTGGAGGGCAGTATGAGTGTCTGTTATATGTTAAGAGCCCTTCAGATTTAAGCTGCAGGTCACTTGAGTGGAGCTACATGCTTTTCCCTCTCTTCAAGGAAAAAAATGACATTTAGATATTTGAAAATAAGCAAATGAGGTAAGTAAATTAAATCTAAGTAAATTTCAGTACATTTCATTCAATCAAAATTTTTCTTTTCCCCTTGGAAGGGGGGGGGGGGGGGAGGAAAAGCCAGTTAAAGCAAGTAGGATAATTGTGTTTGGAAAGAAATTTTCAGTGACACCTATGGAAAGTTCTGCAGTACAGGCTTTTGTGGGAAGTACAGCACAGACTAGAATATGGTCTCGATTTTTACGTTTAAATTTGCTCTTTCAACTTTTAACATAATTAGTGGATAGCAAAAGAAAAAAGATGTATAAAATACATCTGAGAATTATCATTGATGTGATTTCAGCACAATTTATTTATTTCATTATGGACATTCTATAGCATTCATGTAGCAAGTCCATAGTGAACTGTGCAAGCTCTCCTAACATTGTACACTAAACCAGTCCTAAAATTTAACTCTTTAAATTGCACTTTTAGGAAGGAGGTGTGATACAGATGGAGCTCTGTTATGGCAGGATGTGTTTCAGCATGTCCAACAGTAAGTGGATATGTAAACTATTATCATTAGCTGTGAAGTCTCCAAGACAAGGAGCTATTCTCAATGCTTTATGAAAACCCAGATACAGTCATGGCACAATGTAAGAACATCAAGATAAAATAGGGTTGGTTGCTTTTTTTTTTTTCTTCACTTCCCATCTTGGATTGATTATCTTAAATTATTTTCTTGCTAAAGCATTTGAATTACTTCCCACACTTACCTGAAGAAGAAGGATAAATTAACATACTGAAACTGCAGAAGAATTTGACTGTAGGGTTGCAGAGACAGCTGTTTTTCCCTTTAAGATTTATTTCTCCTCCTGCTTACCTTATTTAAAAGATCCAGTATTAGCATTTATTTACTAAGGTACTAAAATCAAGGGCTCTACTAATCTACCCCGTGAAATACCTAATTTGTTTAGCTTCGGTGCACAGAAGTGCAGGAGATTTAACACAGGGCTCATATAAGTCTTACATCGTGTGACAACACAAAGCACCTTTCTGATGCTAATACACTGTGGGGCTTTAAACCTCATGCATTTTACAAATATGACCTGAAAACAATATTCTGCTTATAGGTTTAAAAACTCCATTTCTTTGAAATTTATGTTAGAAGTGGCTAGAATTTTATTTCAAATATTAATGAAAAATGCCATAAAATTCTTAGAAATCACTTTTCACTGTAAAGTATTTAAATTGCTTTCTAATGTTAATGTTCACTTTTTAATTTAATTTAAAAAAAAAGATAAGATACCGGAGTTTTTATACTTTACACAGACAAAGCTTCCTCCTTGTTTCACGTCAAATATTTTGGTTCTGAAGTCTTGGTTTTTATCAAGTTATTTTTTTGTCGCAAATTGCAAAACTAGGGCCATCATGAATAGATAAAGACTGTAAATGAACAAATAAATAGCTGCCTTAGCTATACCTTATTTTGAGTGTCCAGTCAAGAATTTAGTTAAAAAATTTAAAGGATATTTTAATCCAACCTATTAAAAATACAGGTAAAAAAAAAATCATGAGGTTTAATTTTCAGATGGTTTAGACTGTGATTTAGGTAAAGACCAAAAAGCATTTCTTTAATGCATGAGCTTATTTTATATAAGTAATGATCAGGCCATGAAATATTTATTTGGGCTGATTCCAGGAAACTTCTCAGCTATAAATAAAAAATGTGCAACAGTTGCACCACCCATTTTCCCTATGGTTGCGATCTCCAAAGAGCGTAGAAAAATTTATTGTCTTAGGTCTTGGAGTTGCCATGCAGACCTTCCTTTGGGAATCATCTTCATTCTTAGAAGCTCAAGTCATAGGCCAATATTCTATGGTACTAGTCACTGTTCGAACAAATTATGAATGGCCGTGTTTTTTCTATAATGGCAGAACAAGTTAACAAAAATAAACAACTGTAGTTATATTTGCTGCAGACTACAACTAACGTACTAAAATAATTTTTCTTCTGTATGAATTACTTCATGAAATACGTAAAAAAGATACCATGACTTGAGTAGCGCAGAAGTTCTATTTTCTAGACAATAAAGTGGTAATTTTTACTACTTAACTTTGGTATAAGTTACCTTGAATTTTATTTTTCTATTAATGCTGCTCTTTAAGATTTTTTTTTTTTTTTTTTAAGTGACTGATTTTCAGGGTAGTTTGATGAATGCAGGCTAATTTTCTGTGACTGTCCTAACAGCATTAAGGAGAAAACCACTTAAGTATCTGAAGCCACTATCCTGCCCTGCTCCCTGGTGGAGGGAGTAGAGAAGGTGTCCCCAAGAAGTCAGCTTTAGCTGGTCAGATTATGCATAGTGGTTTATGGGTCATGCATTTTGTGACAAAGCAGAAGATGACATCTAATGTCATCTTTGAAATAAAATTTAAGCTTATTTGAAAGAAAGCTATACAGCACAATTTAAGAAAGGCTTTGTGTTCTCCCTGAACTTGTGAAGATGAAAAGAAATCAGAACAAAAACATAAAAAGATTGAATTATAGCAGGTAATTCAAACAAAATGCTTACAATGCTAATCCAGTTTGCCACTCCTCAGTCTGAATGATAGTTTATTTAACAAGCAGTCTCACTGAAGTGGGTTGGATAACCATTGAGTAAGTGCTATTCTGTAGGAGGAACAATTGCAGAATCCAGCAGGTGATGAGTATAGTGTAATGTTTAATGTTTATAGCTTGCTAACAACTAAGTCTTTGGCTACACCCAAAGATGCTCAAATGTATTTTGGAGGGAATATGTACTTTCTACCAAATTGGTGGTCTTTTTCCCCTTCCTGCTAAAATAGTTAAATAATCTGCAGAAGTTATTTACTCAGAAAAATGCACATAATTACTTAATTTCCATTTTTTTTTTCCATTGTAGACATAGAATCATAAAATCATAGAATAGTTAGGGTTGGGAGCTACTAAACCAAAGGTAGATTTAACACTGCTTTAGAAAGTTTTGTAAGTATGGAATACATGAATTTGTCCTCTCTAAACAGGCAGCCAGGTAAGGTACATAAACAGTCTTTCAAGTAGAGGTACACGTTTAGAAGCAAAGATACTGCAACAATGGGTTCCTGCAGATAAATTCTTCAGGGCACAAAGATGTCTAATAAGTTCTTGTAGATAAGAGCAAACACGTTTATTGTGAACTAAGTGCTTACCCTCTTATCTAATGTTATCTCTGAGATGCTTGTGCTTCTTTACTTGTGTCTCCTCACCACTGGTGTATTTGTTTAATGCAAAAGCACACCTCCCATGATGGTTAAGAAAATAAAGAAATGAGGGTGAATTCCATGCACAGCCTCTGTCTTGTCTCCTGAAGACCACATCAGAATCAACAATGTTCCGACAATCATGTTTCATTGCAGCAGACAGAAAATGTCTTTCCGGGTCATTAGTAATCTAAATGCCATTATGTTTCCTCTAGGAAGTAACTGTGCCAGCATGCCAAAGAAAAGGGCAGATTTGATGGCTAAGAAATATTTTGAAATTTTTCACAGAAAAGTAGGTTTTATTTCCAAATAAACACCAAAAGCATTTAATGCAGAGGACAAGAGTTTTGAATAATAGAAACTCCAATTAGGTGAATTTATTAAAAAAACTGTGAAAAGTTATAACAATATGTACCCTTCAATACATTTGGCTCAGTGAAAATGTAAGTGCCTTTGAATCATTTATGCCTACATGCAGGAAAGTGATAAATTTTGAACAAATTTAATTGAAATCACCCCTGGAGTGAGTCTGAAGGAAGGATTAAATTTAATGGTCTCACAGAGTGTTGTACTGTAGCACTAGACTGCTAGCTCTGAAGTCTATATTTTTTCACAATAAAAGATTCTAAACCCCATCAGCACATGAATGTGAGCTTAATCACATCTCAGAAATGAAAATCACTTTACCTTGCTCTGTAATGAGACTTAAGGAAGATGTTCAGGCAGACAAATCAGAAAGTTTAGCTTTACTTTAATGGTCTGATACAAAGATACAAGATTTTTGCCCATATGACTTTAAGTGGGTTCCTGCTTTGTATCTCAAGTAATACGCCATGGTATTATTTAAAAAATGTGAATGGAGACCAATGATATAGATCATATTTGGCATTTCATTGCCTTCATTTCTGTCAGTGGAATGTCACAGTCATATCTGTGTGCTAAGAGGGTTTCAAACATATTACTGATCTGTACTATTATAGTCTTCAACATCTAAAGATACATGGCCTCATTCTATTGTGTAGTCATGGTCACATTCATGTGTAATCTTATTTCTGGCAGTAGGACTTGTAGGAGTATTGTAGTATTGCAGTCTCACTTCTATTGCAACATGAAGAAGCCAACACTATGAGCGTTTTACTGTTAGAGGGGAAATATGTTATTTTCTTTTATTATTTTTAAGTATTTCTAACTCTGTTCTGCTTCTGAACTGATTCCTTGTGATGGCCCTTTTAGATAAACTTTTCACAGCTAACAGCTAACTGAATTCCTGTCTCTGGTGCCCAGTATGAAGCCCTGTAATCTTGTTCACAAAGATACCAGGGAAGTGTAAAGAAAGCTGATGTCTGTGGGAAGTGTGCTTTGACCATCTAGATAGTTTGTACTCTGAGCTCTGTATTGTATGCAACTAACTACTCTAAATTAGATTGCAGTTGTGGATGTCACCCCAAAGTGCAATTTTTGCTCTCTAATCTAACTATGCCTCAGTTTCTAGTGTGTGAAATCAAAATAGCAATCCCAGTTCTTTTACAAAAGTTTTGTGGAGATAATTAATCTGTGCCAAATTAAGATAAATTAATTTATGTAGTGAGGAATACCATGGAAAATGCTCAGGAGGAAAGTAATAATTCTATATTCAAGAAGGGTTTGAGTTAAAGCTGTGTGGAGAATTGATTTTTCACTTCATTGGCTGACCCGAAAAATTGTGGAAAAAATCAATTTTGGACCAACCTGAAGTGATTTTCTCTCATTTTTCTTACGGAAGCGTAAAGATGGGAAGTAATATATATGTTTTGGCTCAAACAAAATATTCAATTTGTCAAGAATTTAAATATTTAATTGTCCTCTTAATTACTGACATCTTTTAAACAAATTGCAGGAAGGTATTTTTAACAAAATCATCCCTTCAAGCTTTATTATTCTACAGTTAATTTTGAAAATAATGCAGCAAGTGTTAGGGATTTTTGTTTGTTTGTTTGTTTCTTTGCTTTTAAGCCCCTTCCCTTCCTCCATTTCTGAAATACAATTACGAGTGGAAAAATTATGGATAAGCTTGAGTCTGGATCATAGCTATGGTGAATCAGGAATGGCGAGCACGCAGATACTGTAAAGACTTAAACACAAAAAATCACCTTTTTTTTCAGACACATCACCACCAGTACTTCAGTATTTGCTTTAGCCTTCACTGTTTTGAATATTTACCCTTCACCTTTCCAGTCTATTTCATTATCCAAGTATTGTTTAGGTAATTGCGTGAGAGGTTGCTGGTCAAACTGTAAGTCTGTCAGGAAGAATATGGTGTGTCACACTCTCCTAGATTATTCATGCATGTTCTGTGTGTCCTCTGTATCACTCCCTTTTAGCAGTACGGACAAGCAAAAGAGCTCAGGATGACTACAGTCCAGAAAAGTTCAATCCCAGGCTGATATTACTCTTTCTCACTGGTAAAAGACTAATTTCAACTAAATTCTGTAAATACAACGAGAAATATGCCCTTAAGAGTGGGTGGGCAAAATGCAACACTGAGTAGCTGCTATTAAATAAGCACTATTTCAAAATTTTGCCAGTGACTATGTCAGATGTGCTATCAGAGTGCATACTAGAGAAATTAAAAATGCATGCAACAGAGTGAAAGAACACAGTAAATACACCTATTTAAAAAAGTACCTCAATGTCTGACTGTGGCTTTTTATTGTGTCTGGTTATAAGAATTCTTGAGGGTCTTGTTAACTTCTTTTCAAATTATGTGCTAACATCACAGACTTTCAGCTTCTCTGCTTTTTGGTAAAAAAGACTTTTTTCTAATACGTGCAAAAATCGTGAATTCAATATGAAGAACTCCACTGTAGGAAAGGGGACATATTTTAAGAACTTCTAAAATAACCTTTTTTGCACTGTTACTATATTTATATATATGATTCATAAAATACATAAACATAAGCAGTTCTTAGAAGTGTGTGCACAGGTGTTAATTTTTTTGTCAGTACTGCCACTACTCATAGCAGTATTTTGCAGCAGACAAATTAGTAGCTTGTTTGGATTTTATCCTTCAGCCTTATTTGTAAAGGGGATGCCAGATTTAAATAATTACTTCAATGCATGTATTTTCTCTTGAGAGCTACCTCTTGGTATTTTTCTGTATCTCATTAATCAATAGAGCTCTGGTATTTACAGATGTGGATTGGGCTTAACTCATCAACTGGAAGTGTAGAGCTGTGCAAACTGAGGAAGTTAAGCACCTCCACTCTCGGCATTCTTGATATACAAGAATCCTAATAATGAAGGCCGCATGCTATAGTCTGAATCATTTTCACACTATTTGCTGCAGTTCTATGTTATGCAAGAGAAGAATTGATCTTCTGTGTAATGATGGGGAAGAATTAATGGAAAAATATGTTTTCACTGATCTAGAATCCAGTAGTATAGAGCAGAATAGAGAGGAATTCGAAGGTTTACACTCGAATCAGTATGAACTTGACCTTACTGTACTGTCTTTAAGACCTGTTGAACTAAAGAAGCAGAGAATCACCTGGACTGGACTGAGTTCTGACTTTCTGATGTTGCTAATGTGAACTATCTATGTGTTAGACTGAACTGTCTCTTACAAGAAAATAAGGTGTCAATGTGGGGGCCAGTCCTTAAAAATAACTCTAATAGAGAATTCAGTGGTCTTATCACTCTACAGAAGGATAAGTACAGACAGCTGATTTCCATACAGGCAAACTGGCAATCAGCAAATGTCCCTAAACCACAGATGATGAGATATTGGATGGATGAACGAAGTCATCAGACAGGATATAGGACAAAATGTGCAAAGAGCCATATCTCCCTAGGGAGGTAATTTCTGTTTATCTCTGGTATCAAAACCAATTTGTCTCTATAAATCTTTAGACCAACTAAGATGTAAAGGTAAATAATTTTCTTGACTAAACTATGAAGCTGTTCTGGGGATTCTCTCCAAATCAGTCAGCCATCCTAATGATGGTTGATGTCTACTGAAGAAGAAGCATGACTATATATATAGGCTGGCTAAGGGTGTTCTCTGCTGATAGTACAAAACCTTTAAAAAATCCTGGAGAATCCCCCACAGACCATATGAATATGAAGGAGAAAACAAATGTTGCAAAACATAGAACTGTGAATCTATCCAGCTGATGCACAGAAGGAATGTGATTACTAGGGACAACATGGAGAATATAAACCAGATAGATATATTTTACTGCTGAAACAGTAACGAAGCATGCCCAACTTTGCAGATGAATGCAATTATTTAATTTCAAAGACTGAAAATAAGTTTTCAGTATAATCAGATTTACCTCTAGCTCCACTCTTAAGCCACGAAAAATCACAAGCCAGACATGCTTTTTTAAAACTAGCTAGTTGGGATTTTGTGGCTTGCTGAATTGATTCAGAAAACTATACTGTTTAAAGTTCCTTCACTCCTAAAGCCATTTAACTTTTATGTGATGCTTTTCAACAAAGCTAACCCAGTATTTCATGTAAGTTCCTATGGAGAACACTAATTGTCTATGAGTTAGCATTTAAACAAATAATTATAATAAAAAAATTAGGTGGTGGTTTACTGAAGGTCATAATGGTGTAAGTTGAAAGAACCTCAGAATTGTCTTTAATTGGGTTCAAGAACAACTATTGTAGCAGACTTACTTGTCTTTGTTGACTCACTGGCTTAAGAGTCAGAGAAACTGAGTTGCACTGGCATACTGACCTTGACTGCCAATATAAATAGTTTTGGACTTTTTTTTTTATTACGTTAGACTTTCTTTCCTTTGCTAACACTTTCAGATGACAAATGATAAATCAGACTGAGGAGCAACCTTAACACTTATCCTGGCACATGGTTTATCTCTAGACTGTTCAGAAAAGAAATTCTATTTCAGTATAAGTGTTCTATCCATTTCTACATTTTTTAAAGAATCCAGTCATAAGCTGTTATTCACACTTAGTATATACTTGGAATGACTTAATGACTAACTAGTTACCACATTAGCTTCTTTTACATTAGAATTTTGAAGAGTTTGGTTCTGGTGGCTTTCATGCACTTAACACAGTTTTAATTAATATCATACCTTATGAAACCACAATTCTAGTAATTTGCATGCAAGACAACAATAATACATAAATTACATCTTGGAGCATGGTAGCTTTTAATGTCTATATTTTGAAGAGAAACAGCTGTAGGACTTTTAACCTAGTATTGTAACAAATCAGAGTTATTACACTTCAATTTTTTTCCAACTTCACTGAAAAAATCCTGGGAGAAGCTGACAAGTAAAACATACTTGTGTGATCTTGTATCCATCCCTCTAGCAAAGATCTAGAAATTTGGAAAAAAAAAATATAACTTCAATTGTAATAACTTCGTCAAGAGACATTTAACTTTTTCTTGGGCCTCACAGCCTGTTCTCTTTGGCAGGTTAGTTTCAGCACAAAAAGGACCTTAAGACCCCATCAAATAAATAAGCAAATAATAAAGAACTGCAGCTTTCTTGATGTTTTACAAGTTTATTAAACTTAAAAAACACTTAAATGAAATAAATACTTAAAGGAAATCTAACCTTTTTTACTGAAAAAGTCATCTGTCATGAAGCATGAAAACTGAAGGATCTCTTGAAACAGGATAGGAGTGCCTCAGGTCTACAGAGAAGATATTTCATATAGCAAGAAGGTCATGAGATTGGTGTTGCTCTTCAAAATCCATACTGTTTCCAGTAGAATTCCTCCTGAATTTCTTTTCAACCTTTAACACTTAAAGAGACTGAAGGTCTTGGATACTTTCAACACCTAGAGGACTACTGAAAAGTTATTTTGAAAATTGACACTACAGCAAGTGATATATTGATATTCAAACATAATTATGCTAAATAATTTTGTTCACAAGACTGCATATGCTTTATCAACATTGAATAGCATTTTTTAATTTTAGTAATATCTAAACACCTTTTGTCTTGCAAATGCTCTTTTACATTTCTTTTTCTGTGGTTTCAACAACCTTAATCACACTTTGTAACAAAAAGCTGTTGCTTTTCTTTCTTTTTATAGGATCTTTTAAAGTTTGTTTATCCCCTTCTGCTTTTCATTGGCATGATACTTGTATGTATGCATGCATGCTTGCCACATAATACGTTGTCCTCTTGTGCAGTCTTCCCCACTTAACCAAATCAAAGCTAAGCCCCCCTTTGATTCTACTGTCTCCTTGGCTCTACAGCAATGTCAACTCCCAGTAACTGTAGCGTAGGTGAAAGGAAGTACATCAACTCTACATCTTTTATAGGAAAAGGCTTACTCTAGATTATACACTTGCTAAAAATGAAAGCCTTCAGTCTCTAGAAATTAAATTACTCCAAAATCGCAGTAGCAATTTTCCCCCCACCCATGTCTCAGCACAATTACCAACTGTATCCAACATGAAAGGGTGGGTGGGGTTACAGCAGATTATTGCAAAATTCCCATGAAATATAATTCATATGAAATTACCCAGTCTTGAAGCAGCAGATGAAAAGGCATTCACTCAGGATAGGTCCTTCAAATATTTTTCTTGCTTTTTCTATTTTTTTTTTTCCTTACTCCTTAAATTGCCCTTTGTGGTCATGGCTTGGGGCTTGCGCTAAACAAGAACTTCACTTTTGCATCTTCATTTTTACATTACAGTAGCAGATATTGTTATAAACACAGTTACCCTCTGAAGGGTTAGTGAACCCAGTAGAAAAAGTGGAGCTAGTACAGAAGCACAGTAAATTCCAAATGCATTACTTGTTCTCTTCTCCTTTCCAAATACAAAACATTCAACTGCATCAGAGTCTTTGATTTCTGATAACAGGCTACGGTTTCTAAATGTAATGTGCCCCAGGTTACTTTGTAAGTTTTCTTGGCCTGTGATCAGGAGCACACCTGACAGATGCAGACTACCTCTCCTGTCACCTTCATGTAATCCTTCATGTTTTGTATCAAAGAATTCCTCCGGCAGTCGAAAGTAAATTTATCCTCAAAGGTATTTATGACAAATACACTAATTCCTTTTAATGCAGGGACTGTTTAATCCACCAACCTATTAAGTGCAGGATACCTCCAGCAAGCAACCATTACTTCTCATTACCATATTGCACTTAAAAATACAATTAATCCTTTAATAGGAATCTAAAATACATAGTTTCCTCTATGCAGCACCTCTGTTGATAGTAATCTGCAGAAAGTGGTATCCAAAAGTTAATTAAGAGCAAAATGTTCTTACATACTAGGCTTCCTGTTCAGACGCAAAATGACTTGATGTTATTGGTTCTTTCCCTGATTAAAAGGATTTGCAATACATACTTTTGGGAAAGAAGCTCTATAATTGCTGCTAATTGCCTTCATTTTTTGACAGTTGGATATATTTCACATGGATCTTGTTTAAATGTGCTAGATATTTTCCAAGCATATATATTAAACTTTTCCTTTTATTAATTCAGAAACTAACTACAGGTTTCTTTTCTTCCTTAATGGTTACTCGCCAGACTATTTTGGTAAGGTATTTTTCCATAGCCAATGATAATTATACTTAAATAGTAAAAATATCTTTTTTGATTAAATTTTCAGGCTTATAGCTCAGAAAATATGGTCTCTATTCTGATTTGCCAAACTGATTTGTTGTGTTATTGAACAAGCCAAGGAAGATCACGGTTTCTTTTCTCCCTGCATTTAACTGGAGAGTGTTTGCTTTTTAAAATATATCTTTTTCTGTCTGCTTAATTTAAGCAAATCAAGAGCAGTGGCAAAAATGTTAGATAATAAAAACTATAAATAATAGAAATATGGAAAATATCATATGACTTAAGTGATCACAAATTCTATATAGAATATTTTGTTTTGTTGAAGTAGCCTCAGTCAGTATATTTAAGCTTCTTGAAGTAGACCACATAATTTTGTCACAGCTCAATTTCTATTTACAGCTGAGCTGCCTTATGCTGGTTTTGCTTCTATTTTTGACTGGACTAGAGCAAATACAACAGATGATACTAAAGAAATTGCTTCTGGGGTGTCCTAAAAGATAAATTGAGATACTGGAAGACCTACTCTTAGCCATCACACTTCCTGATTTAAAGCAGGAACCTAAACTGGGTTTTTTCCTCATACAAGTAGAGCATACTACTCAAAAATAGGTGACCCTTGGAAATGAAGTTTTTTTCTTTTTAAGCCATTTTACCATAAACACAATGAAAGAATGGCATCAGAATTTTGTGGGTTTGTATATTCTCACTTCTAGGAACAAAGTCACCAGCCATACAAGTCTCAAAGGCTTCAGTTGCACAGGGGGACTACACTAATAAGGCCTTCTGTGGTGTCTTGGACTTAGAAATTGGATTTCAAAATCCCGTAGTCCGAAGCAGTTTTGCCAGGTAGGATAGTTGAGACTACAACTTTTATCAAGTGGTGTATCGCAATAGGAATAGACCTGTGGTATTAAACAGTTAGTGCTAAGATCCCAGGGTCTATATTATATAGGTGTTTTTGAGAGGGGGGGTTATTTCAGACTGGTTCTAGTCTCGTCTCTTGGACTGGACATCTCTTGGCTTCTGCAAGATATTAAGCGCATTCTTGGAGTGAATATTCCAGATTATTTATTTGAAATAAGTCTAGTTTTCGTGTTCTGAGCAGTAAGGGTTGACAGTACAGAATTTACTTTAAAGCGTACTTTTGACCCTTGCTAGAAAAAGAGAAAAAGTTCTTAATTTTCATGTACACTCTTTCTTTCACTACTATTGTTTTCCTAGCAAAATTCTATAATGCCTTCAGGGTACTTACTCTCTGCTGACTATAAAACAAAAAGAAATAGCAAAACATGCACGAAGTTATCAAGTAACATTGTTCATAATAATCTTGAGAATTCAAGGTAGATGACACCATAAAAAGGTTATTTCTGCTGTCTGTGATTCATAATATCACAATACTTACGTGGTTTCATTTTTGTTAATTTTGGTCCTGAGAAGCCAGCAACATTTAAATGCATTATTTTCTTGAAGAATATGTTATTTGTCATGAAAACAACTTGTTAATAACAAATATCCTAAATTCTGAAAGCATGTGTGTAAGAGCCAGGTCTCTATGAAACACGCTTATTTTAAACAGCTACCCTGAAAACCTTCAATATTTGGCAAGATCTCCCATCATTTACCAGTTTAGAAGACGCATTTATTAAAACATGTTTTCACCTGTTCTGTCAATGCTTTTCATTTTTTTAATGTGCATACTACTTCTTTGCAGAGACATAGTTTGTACAATTAGTTTTAATTCAACTTCTAAAATGATCAGGAAGTAAAAATTAGCTTCAAAATGTGTCAAGTAATTGAAGCTAAGCACAGATTTTAACACATGATTTTTAACACATGACATCAGTTTTACAGATTAAGATGCAATATGTATCCAAAAGAGTGAGTTGTAGATTCTAGCTGAAGTAAATCTTATTAAACTAAGAATTGGCACAAATGTGCTTTGTAGTCCTGTACTTTTCTTTTTTACCCTCAACATTAAATACTCCATATGTTTAACAAATTTGTTTCCACCTATGCAATGTAATAACCCTACTTCACTTTTGATTTTGTAGAACACACATATATTAATTCGTATCTGATTTAAATGAACATGTTCATGCTAGTTGAGATAATCAGTTAGATTTCAGTCTTTCCACCTGAGTTATTTGAGTGAGAATAGTTTTCCTAAAGATGTAGATGTGGGAGGTTTTCCCTTTAGCAACTTTACATACAAATTAGATACATGTGTCTCTGTTAAAAAAAATAAGAAAAATATAAAGAATTAACCTTATAAATTATTTTTGATCTAAAAATCTCAGGCAATTATATTTAAGTATTTTTTAAGTATGTAAGTAAGTGTGTGACATGGTTTAGTGTGAGGTGTCTCTGCTCATGGCAGAAGGGTTGGAACTTGATGATTTTAAGGTCTTTTCCAACACTGTTAATTCTATGATTCTATGATTCTCGGTTAGTATTATCCAGTAGACAGGAAAAAAATTTTATACTCTTTATTAGTTTGCAGTGAAGGAAAAATATTATTGGAAATGCAAAATTTAATCACTTCTTCAAACTTATGACCTATAAAATACTAGTATTTATAAATGTTGTTATTAAAATCACTAATCGTGCATCCTTTACTTGAATAATTTTTGTTCATGATGCGTATTTTCATATTTTTGAATTGTATTTTCCATTTTTTTTTAAACTTCTAACTCAGCTAAGTCTTTGTGCTTGGATTCATGCATGAAACTTACCTTCATTGTAAAAATAAAAGGCAGGGAATAAGATCAGACTTGAGGACTGTCATGCCCTGTACTAGCATTAACACTGTCTTAATTGTGTGAGAAATTGTTTATAGCGGTCTTAATATGATATTTTCTTTAAAATGAAGTGGTTGCATACTCATTCCCCTACTACAGTATTAAGTAAGATTTTTACTCACACCTTTAGAATCAATACTGAAATATATGTAAGTAATTTTCTCTTTTTTCCTCACAGAAGAGGAAATACGTACAATGAAAATGGAACGGGCATAATTTGGTTTTGATTGTGAAGAAAGAGGACTAAAAACTGTTTGCAGAGTTTAGAAATGTTGTTGCATCATCATATTTGGTTTCGGATGCTCTTAAAATGTATCCTAAAATGAATGACAGGTGCATCTAATAATAATAGAGTACAGTTTACTGTAAGTTATGTAATAGTGTTTCAAAACTGTGTCAGATAAGCCTGGGAAGAGAAGTTATTTATACATTTCTTAGTCAATCCTGATATTTCTTTCCCCCAGAAATTTGCATTGACTAATCCAAAATGTTTAGAAAGATCCTGTACTAGATGAAACAAAACATTTCATGATAGGAATCTTGCTCCATAGGACACTAGTTTTATAGTGATACTACAATGCAGAAAGGATTACAAATGCACACAGACCGAATGTGCCCCATGATTAGTTGTGGCAGAGAAGATAAAGCTGTTCATCAAGCTATTCCTCACAATGGATTTGTTGAGTTTTTTGTTCTAAGTATGGGGGGCTGCATTTACCCTTATTGGTTTACATGTGGCATTTTAACTCCAACTTTGTAAGACCATTTCAAGCTCTAATTCTGTCCTCCAATGTCTGCATCTGTCACAATTTGGTGTCATCTGTAGATTTAATAGGCTTACTCTCTGTGCTATCATCCAACATTGTAATGAAAATATTGAATCATATTAAATTAAAGACAGGCTCCTGAAGAGCCCAATTTGATAAATCTCTCCAGTTTGACAGTGAGCCGCTGATAATTATTCTCTGAGTAGTTTTCCAACCAGTTAGGCTCACCAAATAGCAGTATCATTTACTTTATATTTCCACAGCTTACTTATAAAAATGTCATGTGCAACAATGTCGAAAGCCTTACTAAAGTCAGCATGTATGGCATACTTCCCTTCATCCAGAAGTCCTGTTAAGTTTTCATACAAAGAAATTAGATTGACTTGACACAATTTGTTCTTAATGAATTTTTGTAGGCTACTTCTCATCTTATTTTTAAGGAACTTCGAAGTGTTTTATAACTTCTTCTTGCTCTTTTCCAGAAATCAGAGTTTTACATCACCTTTGTTTATTTAATTTTGACAAGTTTGCTGACAAAGTTTGTGTTAATATGACTGATAATGAGGCTTGCTTTCCTCTAGTGATATTTGAAATAAAAATAAGACCTTTATCCAGAAGCGATTTCTCATGCATACTCCTCTGTATTTGTAAGGTCACCTATGCTGGTTTTGACTGGGATAGTGTTAATTTTCTTCACAGAGGCTTGTACAGGACTATATTTTGGATTTGTGCAGAAAAAAGTGTTGATAGCACAGGGATGTTTCCGTTGTCTACACAGTGTCAAGGCCTTTTCTGCCTCTCACACTACCCTACCAGCAAGTAGGCTGGGGGTGCACAGAAGTTGAGAAGGAGGGGGCACAGCTGGGACAGCTAACCCCAACTGACCAAAGCAATATCTCATACCATATGTTATCATGCTCAGCATATAAAGCTGAAGGAATAAAAAGGAAGGAGGGGACATTCAGAACATTTTGGCTTCCCAAGTAACTTACTCATGATGGAACCCTGCTTTCCTGGGAACTGCTGAACACCTGTCTGCCTATAGGAACTGGTGAATGAATTCTTTGTTTTGCTTTGCTTGCATGCATTGCTTTTGCTTCACCTATTAAACTGCCTTCATCTCAACCCACAGATTTTTTCACTTTACCCTTCTGATTCTCTCCCTCCATCCTGCTGGTGGGAGAGTGAGCAAGTGGCTCGGTGTTGGTTCAGTGAGGAATGGGACTAAACCGTGACACCATCCAGTGCCTTACTATTTTCCTAATTCCCACCACCTAGTTTCTTCTGTATTTCTGAAAGATCAAGGTTATCAGAATCAAAGCATATTTCTCTGTCCACCTTGCAAAAGTTCTTTTGATGATTTTCACGCCCTTAATTTTCACAGATGGAGCCATTATCAGAACAAAAAGAAATCTATGTCTCCTTCCTTTTCTAGGTTCTTCTCTCTCTCCCCCTCCCACCCTTCCAGAATACAGATGGTTTGGACAGCTTGATTCATTTCAGTTCTAATATTTTTTTTTTGTCTTATGTGAGGACAAGTTGGTTTATAGGGTAGAATCAACACAACAGCTAGAGCAAAATGTGCAAATTGTGCATTCCTTTCCTCTCAGCTTGTGTCACTTTAGAATCCATTATGAGTTGGTTTTCAGCAACTTGCTTAAGTGGTCCCATTAAAAGGAAAAGTGTAGTAACCTCTCTCTCCCGGAACCTTTAAAAGACATTAATTTACAAGTACATGCTATTAGTTATTTAAAGAAAATAGATGGTGTACATAGCTATGAAACTTGTATGACTGTTTTAACTTTATTTTTTTCATGCTGCTAAAATATCTGATTCCTGTCAAGGACAACGGCAGTTTTGGAAACAAGCTATTACAAAGCACACAATCTATATTCCACCATAAAACTCACCTTCCATCCTTCCTTGGTTTATTTTAGAAAGCACAATTTGGAATTCTGGAAAAATTCAATTGAAATTAGCATTAAAGTTAAAAAATATTAACATATTCCATTATATAGAGAATAGAAACAATTGCAGCTTGTGGTTAAAGTACTTAGTTGGTATTTTTCCAAAAAAAGACTACAGAAGACAGAAGCAATAAAGTTGCTTTCTTTCTATTGGTGGAGTCTGCCCAATCTAAAGTATACATGTGGTGAACAATGATCAATTGAGAGAACTAAACTATCTCCCAACATTTTAGCAGGTGTATGTAAGTTTCAGTGATGTTTTAACAACAACATTTAAATGTAAAGTTGGGTTTGTTAAGTTTATGCCTCCGGACTGTCAGGCAGGTATGTGGCAGATGATGGGTCACAACTAATCTTGTAACTACTTGCAAATAATCCTTTATACTGTGAGTAGTGCATACCACTGGGAAACATGTTGACACAGTCTGTCATAGGTGTATCTTCTCCTTGTGAAGTGGATGGGATGATGTAGGAAAATTTATTTCTTGTATGTATAAGGTAAAAAAATATTAGACTGTATAATGTCTTTTTCTCAAGAAATTGGACCTTGCCTATATGCTCCATTGCTGGGGGTGTTCAAGGCCGGGTTGGACATAGTCTTGGGTGGCATGGTCTAGTGGGAGGTGTCCCTATCTATAGCAGGGTGGTTGATGATCTTAAGGTCCTTTCCAACCCTAATTATTCTTTGATTCTATGAATCTATAATTCATGGTCCAGTTCAGAGATAGTTAAATATATGTTGGTTATCAACAGGCACTTTGCCATTGTATACATCATAATAACATAAATACATTTCATAATAGTATGAAAATTTAATTATATGTTGCTAATTTTACTATTAATTCTTAAAAACTTTCTTTGCTTTTAGATCTGCTAGGCTGAAATTCATTCATACTTGTACATGTTGATATTCCAACTACCAGAAACTGCACATTAAGACAATGTATTGTATGAAGACAATATATTACATTGTCATATTAGTGCAGTCTGAACTATTAACTGAGATGCCAAAAGATATCTTCACTCATGTTATTTTACATTCAGTTTTGAATACTTTGAACAAGCATCTACATGCTTTAGTCATTTCTCATTTCATGCCTACCCCCAAGATATGAAAAATACTTTTTGTGGTCACAGATTTATTCCAAATCTACTTGTATTCAGCCAACAAATAAATAAATTTTTAAAACCCAACATGCATCTCCCATGAAAATCAGCAGCCAACAACAAAGAAACAAACACATGCTTGCAACATTCAAGAAATAGAAAAATCCCAACAATATGGTCAATAAACAAAGTGAGAGTAATTTTAAAAGCTACTGTTACAGGTATATTGCATTTTCTTCTATGAGAGTATCCATTCACTCTTTCTTCCATTTTGGAAATTCTGATCATATTGGTACTGCTTTCTGAGAATAAGAATGGCTGGACATTATGTCCGTGTCTATGTTAAAACAAATATTCATCACTAAACTCACACCAGATATAAAATTTCTCATAAAGGTGTAAATATTTTTTATATATTTTGGTTCACAGCTGTGTAGAACTCTATCTGGAATCTGCAGTCAGTGTAAGCATTATCAGCAGTTTTCATTGATGACAATATTATTAAAGTACATCAATCTTAATCACAGCTGGCTAACTTTACTGGAACTCTTGACTCTTCTCTGTCAATAGCTATATCAGCATTGGGCCCAAGAAAGAAGCCAATAAGAGATACATCTAAACAGAGGAACGGATGAGACTCTGGAGACCATAACAGTACTAATCTGTTTCCATTTAGTTCTAGCTTTGGACAGAAAGTGGCACATCAACATAAAATAATTTCAGGTAGCACTATGAATTGCTAGAGGTTTTGCACTCATTTGCACTCATTCTTTGCACATTTCTGAAGACAAATCTCGGTTGCTATACTTACTACTTATGTAAATGCTGTTTTTATTGTGTGTTGGCAGAGCATATTTTTTTTACCAAATAAAAAAAAAAATAGAGGCAGTCAGCACCACAGGAATACATGATGGATATCAGAAACAATAGTTCTGAAACCAGAATCTCATGTCTGCTCAAACACAAAGAATGGCAACCCTCCCTAAGGAAAAACCATGGAATCTACCAGAGGAATGACATTAAGAAACAGTATTATTTTTCTGTGGATACATGATCCACAGCAGCCTGTATAACTCTCTACCACTATATATTGGTACAGACAACTGGAGTTCAGGAAATTCCATTGTCAAACTGAGTAATCATCCATTGTGCTGGGCCCAGAGGCTGACAAAAAAATGCTCAGTATAAGCACGGATGCATTTACTGCTTTGGCATTGATGCTGTTTGTGAATATTGCATAATAACGTAGGCTGGGTTTCTTATTTACTTGAAAGCAGACAAAACACTTTAAGAGCCTGAAGGGAAGAATAGGTAGGGTTTTTAATCAGGTAAAATCAATGAGTATTTAAGAAAGCATTTGATTTGAACACTCTTATGGCAAATTGCTTTAATAATTTGCTACAAAATTTTCAATCCAAAATTAGGTTTGTGCCAGGACATGTTAGAACTTACTATGGTGACAGAGCCAGTGATGTGAAATTGCCTCAGCAGAGCCGAAATGGTTCTTCAAAATAGAACAAGGAAGACTTCCTAGTTGTAATTACAATTTCCACAGTAGCAAATGAATACATGATGTCATTCCACAAAACATAGTCTTGATTTCATGATAAAACTCAACGTACCTTCAGAAATTCTCTATCCCAAATTCATGCATAATATTGTGTGACCTTTTTATGACTTTAGGGAAAGACATAGGCTAGCTATATAGATATTGTTGGAGATCTTGGAATACTGCACATCTCTAACGAATTTCTATTTCAGCTTCATATGCTTGTCAGCATGAAGTGGAAGTATTTATCTGCAGAGATATCAGATTCATATAATGGCACATAAATCTTAATCTCTTTTTTATTTTAATTGTGATGGTGGAGAAATCTGAGTGTCTTCAAACAATGAATGAAATGTATCGAACTACTTGCGTGCATGTACTAAAGGAGAAGAGCTGTTTTTTAAGGTCCTGCTTCAGAAGACAATAATGATTCTTGGTAACTTAAAATTTGAATGCCTTGAAGCAAGTTGTCTGTTCTTCTCTAAAGGAGAAGACATGTAATCCTTTTGCTCCAATATTTTATGCTCAGAAAAATACTCCTCCAAGAAGTTAAATGAGCATCACTAAATGCTTAAGACCAGTCATTTATGCAATTTATGATCCAGCAAATACAGTAAAAGAAAACAGAATATAACTAAATTTATTTAGTTCCCTATGTGTATGTCCAGAATTGCTTGGTCTATTAATAATTACATTTCATATTTGTTATGTTAAGAGTACATTTTTTTTAGAAGCATTGTAAATGAATTCTTTTTTTACTTCTGAATCAATATTTGCCAAAGGACTAAAATGACCAAATCTTTAGAGCATATTTTATCTCTGCTTGAATTTTATTTTTTCTTTTTCAGTATACTTGAGGTTTTCAAAACATCCATGGCAGTAAGTGTTTCTACAGAGAGTTTTTCACCAGCAGACCCTCAACTTAGGAGAATCTGTAGGCTCTGGAGGGAACCAGTCAGGTGTAACAGGGTAAGTATTGCCTTGTGAGAAACAATTGGAAGCTTGATTGGGATTCTTTTTAATGGAAAGAGTTCCTAGGCTATGAAAATAAAAACTGTTGCTATCAATAATCAATGAGAAAATGTAATGGCTTTGTGTAGAAACTAACAGATGCATAAAACTTTGTAAGGTTACTCTCTGTTTCATTTTATTCTGGTGCATTATTATTTTTTTGGGGTTCCCATGAAATTATTCTGGAAATATGTGTTGAAAAAAATTAGATAAACATATTAGGTAAAATAATATTTTGAGATTCCTGAGAAGGCTGTTCAACATCAGAAATAAAAAGTATGTATTAGAGGTAGGCTTATTTAATTTTTTTTTTTTTAATTCAGACTTTTAAGTTATTGTTGTTTAATGGGAATAGAAACAAAGGGAGTTAGGATAAGGAAAAAATATTATTAAATGTGGAAGGCTTACAAGAGTCATAGAAATCAGTAGCATGCAAAGTACACAATAAGAAATACTGTGCACCTCAAGTCTTCATTTTCTGTGGCCTGGAGAGCTTCACCTGGGACTCGAATTTCATATATCCCAGCCCACTTAAAACAGCTTTTTGACTTGCTATGTTTGAAAATGGGACCTCAAACAAGATGCTAGTTGTTAATCACCATCTTTACCCCGGAATATTAAATGAAAAGCAATGAAGGGAAGAGAAGGAAGGAGAGAGAGAGGAATGGAACAATGGAGAATAACTTTTCATATAGTCTAATAAAAAGAAAAGGAAAAATTATTTAATAGAAGTACTGGAAACAAGGATGCGATTGATTTGCCCTAGCAACTGAACCTTATTTTAGAGGAAAACAAACACAGGAAATCTAAAATGTGTGTGTATTTCATATGAGAACAAGCAAATAACAATCCTAGTTCCCAAATATTTCAATAATCTATATTTAATCATTGAAGTTACAAAGCCGAGACCCAGAGGGCCCGCATATACCAAATTAAGGTTCCTTTTTGATTCTTAGATTTAGTTAGCTAGTTTTACAAGAAAAAGTCTGGAATGTCTTATAATATTTCATGTGCAAAAAAAGGAAAGTATTTTTCTTTCATTCATTTTCAAAATAGACTTTGTAATGCATATGCATAAGCTATAACTTAAAACCAAAAAACGAAAGGATAATTTACAAGTAATTACTAAATTCTAAATTCAGAAATTAATAACAAAAAAAATCCATCACAATATTTTACTAAAAAATAAGAAAATTCACAGAAAATCCTAGTTTTTCTAACTATTTTTGTGCATTAAATAACCTCATTCTGTCAGCAGTGACCAGGTGAACCTGTTCTCCCACAGAATTTGAGCAACCCTGCAGGGAATAACAAGGAGACAATTGCTAATGTAATATAATTTGACAAGAAATGAGCAAAAAAGAACAAAAAAAAATAAACATAATTTGTCATCTGTAATTTTAGACAGGACTTTAGAAAAAAAAATCCCACCTTAAATAACTTATGAACCTTTTATAACTGACCTTTTTGTCTATATGCGACTGAATTTCTGGTGTTTCTGTAACTGCTGTACCAAAACTACAAACAGTAATTATAAATGCAGGTTTTATGCTTAATGCATCATACTTTTTTTCCATTCTATAAAAACAATGCATGGAATTATCTCTGCTCATCAGAAGGTGTATTCTGGGCAAAGGCAGCTTCAACAGCCTGAATAGCTGTAGGTTCACCCTTGTTTGGCTTCTTTCAATATAGGATTGAATCTTACAGGGACTCTAAATTTGTTACATTCCTTCACATACAGCATTGCGGTGTACAGAAGTTTTGCTGTGGACTTTCACCAGCACTGTAGTGCACAGGAGAGGTAAGAATTTAAGTTGCAGCATGACAGACATTAAAATATTTACACAAATTATAGTGTTTGAGTGAGTAAGAAAAACAGAAGTTGATGATATATTACATAATTATGCACTAAGATCACAGAAGGTACCAAGAAAAATAACAAAAAAAATTAACCAAGTCTTTTAATCTGTCTTTTGAAGTCTCACCATTTACACAGGAAACTGAACTGTGTAACTCCCTAACTACAAGCTCGTTCATCTCTGAAGGCAAATTACAACACTGAAACTTCTTTGGGAAGAAAAAGAAAAAAGAAAATTTGAAGCATATGCTTAGTGTTTAGCTAGAAATAAAGAAAGAAAAATAATTTTTGTATCTGTATTTATATTCTGGATGAGAGTCAATCCCTCAATCTACCCAAGTTTCTCACCTTCAAGTAGAAGCTTCTTGGGTATATGTTGACAATTTAATTTGAATCAGCAAAGTGATTTGAGGAAAATTCCCCAGTTTTCTGCAATCAACATGTATTGATTCAGATCTTATAGCTGTTTCAGAATATACAACCTTTCAGGTGAAACAGACCAGGAAAATATGCTCTGTGAAGACCCCAAATGTACCTCAGCTGCTGATTGGGTTCAGTTCATGGCAACAAGCTAGAGCTAGTCTGAAGTGAGCTCCCCACAACAATCATGGTGTGAATACTGGCACTTCATGAACAATATAGAACTGATCCTGCTGTCGTGTACCACTCCCAGATGTAGTAGATACAGTCTCTCTCTCCTACATGAACTCCAGCTACAGTCCTAGGCAATGAAGTGATACTTTCCACTTCTCTGGCAGCCTTTTTTCGTCTCCTCAGATCCTGTGTTAAAAGGCAGCTTCTCTGCTCAATTTCTTGTTTCTTAGTGAAGCAAGTCAGCAGATGTTTGGCTTTCTTGTGACTTTTACTTTACAAAAGCTACATACCCTTTGTATTGGTATAATTCACACAACTGAAAACATAAACATCAAATTAATAACAATGACTGAAATAAGAAAAAGTCCTGTGACAACTATAGTTTTAGCACTTACTCCTTATTTTTCCCGTCCTTTGGTAAAAGTGGAAGAGAAAGAGAGAAAAAAAGAAATAATATGGACATGAAGATAACTTTCTGTCTTTATGTATGTGTACATCACTTTTCTACCATAAAAAGAGAAAGAAATATTAAAGAGGAAAAGTGGTTGAAACAGATTATTTCTTTCAAAGTTTACCTAAAAGTAGGAAATAAATGTTAATGTTTGGATAAAGACCTGAAAATAAATAAATAAATTTAAAAGATATTCTGAAATAATTAGTTTTGGTGGAGTTTTGTAAGTGCTTTATTTTCAATCATGTTTAAGCTAAATACAAGCAAAAAAAAAAAGTGCTCTCGTCACATATTTAACAAATCCTTTATTGAATGAACAAATTTAAAGAAATGTAAACTGTTTTGTTTGTTTTTTTTCTCTTTTTGCCTTTCTTTTTCCTGCCTATGAAAAAAAAAAAATCAATACCAACCAACCAAACATGCTTTCAGGTAACCCAAATTACTTTGCTCTCTTTAGTGACTGGGTGCAGTAGATTATCAGTTATTCAGATTCTTGGTGCATAATATACAAGGCATAGCTAGATTCAAGCGATCAGTTAACATTTTCTCAGATGCATTTTGGTACCTATAAACTTTTCCATCAGAAAACAAAAGGAAATAATGTTCTATTCTATGCTCCAGCTGTTGAAAATGCTTGATAGCTTGAAAGATCAACAAGTTTGCACAAATCCAAATACAGAGCTTGTAAATGCCTCCACAGACTGTGGTGAAAGTCAGAGCCCTTTGGCCCTGAATTGAAGGCAAACCCACAAGCTTCACTTCAAATTCTGTTGTTATTCTAGAAAGGAGGGAAAAAAAAAACATTTGAGCTGTAAATGCACAATCAATAGTTTTGCCTGTCACTGGGGAGAGACAGAGTGTTATTTCTGCTGAGTCCTTGAACTGGAATGCTATGTCATGAGGTGCATCTGTTACCTTTTTGTTAGACAGCCATTTGGTTTAAGTTCAATTTGGCACACTTCTGAATTGTTTCAGGACACCCTTTAAGTGTTGTAGTACCTGTGACTGTTTTTACAAATCCTCATATGTGAAGAAAAAGCCTTAATTTTTTTGCTGCTTTCATGTTTTGAATAAATTCTATGTCTTATCTCTTTCTTTACTTACATAGGGTAGGGTGGTGAGGCACTGGAATAGGTTGCCCAAAGAAACGGTAAATGCTCCATCCCTGGCAGTGTTCAAGGCCAGGTTGGACTGAAACTTGGGCAACGTGGTCTAGGGTAAAGAATCCCTGCCCATGAATGGGGGGTTGGAAACAGGTGACCTTAAGGTGCTTTCCAACCCTAATTACTCTATGATTCTAAGATTTCTGCTTGATGACTGGCTTTTGAATGGCTTCTTTTTGCTTATGTTTGAAAACTGGATAGAAATGTACATTTCTATTGGGCATCTAATATTCCTGTTCCCTGAGAAAGCTGAAAAACTTATTATCTCTGTGATTTCATTTCATGTTGACTTTTCACAATATTCACCTCAAATGCATGATGCCACCTTTAAAAGAAATGATTTTCCTATTCAGAAAAATGAAAAATGTCCAAGTCCCACTATGCTTAATGCATCAATACAAAGTAGTACGGATGGGAGTAAGTTTTAGTGACACTGCAGGACCTGAGCACTTCAAATGGGAAGGAGGTGGATTTCCCTTTAAAAATGAAGGTTCTTGAAAAAAACTTTAAATGAAGCAGCAGACAGAGAAAAAGAGACAAGAAGAAAACTACAGAACATGTTAAAACCAGTAACACAAATAAATATATTTTGATCTGTGTCTTTTCTCTGTTTTCTGGCCTCAGTTTTCCAAATGTAAGTATAATAGAGACAAAATACTCAGTTCTCCCTTCTTACTCCCAAGGTATATTATTTCAACAGTACTGGCAAGCAAATAGACATGGTCTCTTCATATTTTCAAGAAAGAGTTTCTGACTGGGCAGCACGTGTATAATCAGGTTCAGGATTGCACTCAAGACTAATATTTTCAAAGTTGTCTTGTAAATTTACTAGATCAGTTAAAAAAAAAAAATAAATAAAATTAAGCTCTGAAAAGCAAAGTTCACAGAGTGGAAATCTCTAGTACCCACAGTCAGTAGATTCTTCTTTTTGCTTTGGCTACTCTTGCATGTAATGATTTTTGTGGTACTTGCAACTGTGTGAACCCTAAACTAAAAAAAAAAAAAAAAAATTTACATTGGACAGTAAATAAATTTCATATTGATGCAGCTTCTAACTGTGAGCTACCTTTCACTGTCTTCCTGTTGTCATTTAGAAAAATAAAAATGGGAATGTACAGCTGAAGCATGATTTGTAGTATTGTGCAAGGACAGCTAAAAAATCCATGAAGCTGCACCATTTGAGTATTCCATGTAACAATTTAAAAAAAAAAGAAAAATGTCATTATCTGGGCCAGTAAGTGATCCGCATTTCATGCAGATTGAACAATCAAAGTTATCTTTCAGGAGCAGGAATTTATTTTTCTTTAAAGTGCTGCTGATAGAAGGATTTTTTATTAATTGTTTTAAACTTGAGGAGTTCTAAAAGAATTACTCCTCCCTAATCCAACATAATTTTATAACTGTGTCCACTTAAATGCCTAGAGAGATCTAGTCATGTACACTTATAAATTAAAATAGCTATTTATTATGAATGGACACAACTATTATTAGGTGAAAATAATCAGGCATCTTTGTAGACTTTCAAAATTCTTTTTTTTTTTTTACTTAAAAAAATTCAAGAACTGATACTAGCATCTTGTTCAACAGTAACCAGCAATGTATCTTCTCTAGCTTACTTCAAAAGAATATTTTCCAGTAATCCAGATATTTGGACTATGACTCAAAATAAAATCACTGCGGCCTTAATGCAAACTTGAATAATGAGAGCATAGAAATGATAATAACTCTTTTTGATAACTGGTAACATATTAAAATATTAAAATAATATGCATTTCTTTGTTATTAATACATTCCTTTAGAAATTATATAAATGTATGTTCTTTTTGTCTTGTAACTGCCTTGTTAAATAATTTTATTCTTTCCCAGAGGTCATCTGTACTTCAACCTTTATGGAACCCCAATTAAGGTGGTTTGGATGTCCTGTTCTATGCTGTCTTCAAGAGAGTAAAGATACCTGTCTCTTCTTGTGGGGCTGATCATGGTACTAGGATCAGTAACAAGCTGGTGACCTAGGTCACTGATTTCTCCTGAAATAAACTACCACTACAAGTAAAGGAAATCCATCCCTCTCTTTTTGTTTAGTAGTTCCATTGGTAATAAAAATTGCAGAACGATTAAAAGCAATGATTGTATCTGCTGTGCTCTGCATGGGTACTTCTTCATGAATTAGTAATACAGGTATTCAATAAAACCTCATCTGCTTTCAGCTGACAATTGTTTAACTTTTCTTTACACAGAGGCTCATGTTCTTTCTTCACTATAACAAAGCTTAATGGAGGTGTTGTGAAATGCTTTCATTTAAGATCTTTAATTATAGATGTCCTGCGTGACAAGTTCTTCTTTAGCATATGTTTCTTCACTCCAAGAACATCAGTTTAAGTCAGTGATCAAAGAGTAATTGAGAGAAATTCAGTATATTAATAAATCCAATCTTGCTCTCAATGAACTTCCCTTTTCCCCTGAAATGCAGTCTCAGCTCACCTGAATCAATCAGTGTAATTAAAGGTGCCATTCACAGCCGGTACAACCTGTTGAACCACCACAGAAATCAAAACTAAGTTCAAATCACTTTCTTACTACTGACTAACTTCAGGGTTGCTCTTGCAAATCTTCCGTTTTCTGCAGTATACAAAAATGTCTTCTGTGGAGATAAAGTGACCCTTGTGTAACTGATCACTTTGAAATTAAAAAAATTTTGGTTCAAATATTCACAATGCATTGGTATTTATTCAGTTCTTTGAAACGCTCTTTGCTTTCAAGAATTCAGAATGAGTTTTTAAAAACAAGACAAATCTGAAAACCTTTTTTACATTTTTCACACAGCTATATCTAAGTTAACTTAAAGTCAGCATAGTTGTTTTAATGTTGTTGAGAATTACATCTTGAGTGTAGACACACTGAAAATATTTTGCCCATGCTTATTCCGAGTGAAAAAGTGATTCACATACTATGTTAAACTCAACTAGGCAAAGTATAACTTCAGTGGATTGCACATATCTGCATTTGTGCCCTACACTGCTCTAACATAGGTGATGTATGAGGGAATGCTCTCTTCGTGAGTATTCATATAACCTGAGTTAAAAAACAGTTCTGAAAAGCTATTAAATTGCCTCTGCCTGTCTGTATCAGGAAGCAATCAGTTCTAAAGTGAAAAGGAAGAAAAATCCTATTAAATAGGGTTATGACTTTTTATGTTACAAAGTCTGTGTAAGGAATGATGGGAAATAATTAACAGATGCAAAATACATGCTGGATCACTTTATCACAAAGCAGACCTGAACTTACATGTGCAGAGAAATTGATCTAGGTTTGGGAAATGTTTTGGGTTTTGTTTCCATTACTTTGCAACTTGTAGTGCTGACAGTAAGTTTTGCAGAATGTCATTAAAGGTCGGCAGTGAAGTCAGCCCTCAGCTGTAACTGTATCTTACCTATGATGTAGAGGTTACAGAAACATGTAAATACAATTTTGATGATAGTAAAACTTTATTACCTCTCTATTTGAAGTCAAATATATTACTTACAGGTACTTACACTTTACACCTTAGAAGCTCACTAATGCACTGTTTTGAAAGTTCTGATACGCTTATTATATGCCTCAAAATCTATAGATAGCTTGCACTCCTACAAGACTCTGAAGTCCTCTCATGATGCCAGTTAAAGACTTAAGTTTTGAAGCTCCAGCCTAGGTTATGCCAAATCCTTGGATGATAATGAGATAGAACTCCCTACACGCTGCATATATGGGATATACATTCTGTTCTAAGCAGTGTCAGCTAGGCAGTAAAAAGAAAACAAATATCCAACACAGGCAAATTTTTTAACTTATGTGCCTAATTTCCAACACAGTTATTGTTTAAATGTTTGCTAATAGAGCACTTAAATAATAAAAGTTGAAAATCAGTTACATAAAATATTATTTCTCACTTGCTCAGTTAAAGTCTTACACGAAGTGTTGTGAAGTCAAAAGTATAAAAAGTCCTCATATTTATTGATCTCATTGGTATAAATTAAGCACAGACTCCTTTGAAAACAAAGTATTAGGAAGTTTACTATAATGGTATAAAAATTGAAATGAATTAACCGCGATTCTTTTATTCTCTCAAATGTCAGAGACTATCCTTACTTTGGTATATGGTATTGCTCAACCACCTTCAACAGAGATATATAAATTTCAGAAACTGATGCTGTGGCTTAACATGCTAAAAGACAAGATACCTTTAACAAACATTTGATATATTTTAGCATAAAGATATTTTAACTTTACCTGGATGTGTTCCATCTTCTCATTAAGAGACAACTTGAAAGACAGCTTTACTCTCCAAAGGAAATTCCAGTAACTGAACATTTCTCATAATTTCCAGCAAAATAAAATAGAAAAAATGTACTCCCCCCCCCCCAAGTCTTTATACAGATTGAAAAGCTGTGAGAAAATTCAAATCAAAAATGCTGAGATATTTGTTTTCAATATTTTTTATTTACACACCTTTTCTTTTTTTTTTCATGCTTGAGTTGAAATGCATTAAAAAACAGACATGTTATCTTGAGGAACAAGTATATGCGGTCAAGGGCAACTGCTCAAATTTGGGTGGGAATATAGGTAAACTGTAGAAGGTCCAAAAGGCAACTCCTTTTACAAGATCCTAAACAGACTTTAGTAATTCTGAGAATTTCTTTCTTTTTTTGTTTTTATTTCAAACTCTGGTTGTCCCCCTTTCAAATGTAGTTTGTAAACTTAAGCTTGAGCCTTGGGTCTTTACTACCCCTTTGTCTATTCATTCACTTTTATTTGCAACTTATATCTGAAACCTTTATATTTGCTCTTTTAGGAGCAACTTTAGGAGAGAATTTTTGCATTTCATCTAAGTTTTATAAACTCCTGTAAGAAGAGGTGAAGATGTAACCAAGGGCAAAACTGTCATTATGACAAAAAAATTGTAATGAGTTCATCTGAAAGGCTTACAGGAGAAAAAGACAGCCAGGTTCAGCTCATTCTCTTTGTTAGCCTTTCTTCAAGACACTTTAGTGCAATCAGTTAAAGAATATGCTTGGTTTACCCAGTTTGCTAGTGAAGTCAGTGGAGGAGTTAACAGGTGGAGTGTAAATGAGGGGTTGTAGGCAATATAGTTTATCAGAACTCTTGAACCGTTCTTTCCCATTAATTAGAATCTGATGCATTTTCTATGGATAATTATTTTCTGTCCTGTGCTGACAACAGCAGTCATTTGATCATGGAGTCTGGTTGAGTCTGCCTTGTTTAACCAGATAAAGTTTAAGTTTTTGATCTAATCAAGTTTTCTAGATTCTGCCTGTAATAAGGGAGAAACAGAGATAGGTCTCCAAAAATAAAATACCAACCCTTGGTTGAATGTGTAAAACTTGTACTTATAGATGATTTATGGTTAAATTAACAAAAGCAAAGGACATTTTTAACTCACAAAGTTACAGCAAGGCTGATGAGCATCTGTACTTATTATATGCATGAATCATCAGGTAATGCTGCAAAAGATTTAGTCTTTAATTATTTTGAAGAGAATATCCACTGTTAGCTTCTTCAGATGTTATGCTTGTCTCCTGTTTCTCTTCATCCCAGAAAGACAGTAGAATTTCCCATGAAATACATGTAATATATATATTTTATGTTGTGTTTTGCATTTGAAGAAAGAAGAATAAGTGAAATAATTAATTAAAGTTAAGCTTTAGTGTCATACTTCACAGAATTATGGTTAATCATCGTAATGCTTAATTTTCTCTGTGTTGATATATTTTTTTCTAAAGCAAATCCAGTTGACTCATATGAGTCATCTTCCTGATGACTGGAAAGAGGGAAATATACCCCCATTTTCAAGAAGGGGAAAATGGATGAACCAGGGAACTACAGACCAGTCAACCCCATCTCTGTGCCTGCAAAATCTTAGAGCAGATACTCCTAGAAGGCATGCTAAGGCACATGAAAAACCACAAGGTGCTTGGTGACAGCCAGTATGGCTTCACTAGGGGAAATCCTGACTGACCAATCTGGTGGCCTTCTAAAACGGGGCTACAGAACTGATGGACAGGGGTAGAGCAGTTGATGTCATTTACCTGGACTTGTACAAAATGTTTGACACTGTCCTAAATGACATCCTTGTCCCTAAATTGGAGAGACATCAATTTGATAGGTGGACCACTTGGTGGATAAAGAACTGGCTGGATGGCGGAACGCAAAGAGTTGTGCTCAATGGCTCAATGTCCAGCTGGAGACCAGTAACGAGTGGTGTCCCTCAGGGATCAGTGTTGGGACCGGTGCTGTTCAACATCTTTGTCATCAGTGACATTGAGAGTGGGATTGAGTGCGCCCTCAGCAAGTTTGCTGATGACATGAAGCTCTGTGGTTCAGTTGATATGTTAGAGGGAAGGAATGTCATCCAGAGGGACACTGACATGCTTGTGAGGTGGGCTGATGTCAACCTGATGAAGTTTAACTAAACCAAGTGCAAGGTCCTCCACCTGGGTAGGAGCAATCTCAGGCACAGCCCCAGGTTGGGCAGAGAAGAGATTCAGAGCAGCCCTATGGACAAGGACTTGAGAGTGTTGGTCGATGAGAAAAAGATCATGAGCCAGCAGTGTGCTCTCACAGCCCAGAAAGCCAACCACATCCTGGGCTGCATCAGAAGGAGCATGACCAGCAAGTCAAAGGAGGTGACCCTGCTCCTCTACTCTGCTCTTGTGAGACCTCACTTGAATATTGTGTACAGTTCTGGTGTTCTCAACATAAAAAGGACATGGAACTGTTGGAACAAGTCCAGAGGAGGGCCATGAGGATGATCAG
>JASSUY010034777.1:31617-79632 GCA_032466535.1 Forpus xanthops
CCCAGGGAAGTTGTGAATGCTCCATCACTGGCAGTGTTCAAGGCCAGGTTGGACATAGCCTTGGGTGACATGGTTTACTGTGAGGTGTCCCTGCCCATGGCAGGGGGATTGGAACTAGATGATCTTGAGGTCCTTTCCAACCTTGACTATTCTATGATTCTATTCCCGGCTGATATCAGTGATGCTGAATTAAGATTTGCCCAGCTGAGAAGAGAGTTTGGTTTTCAATCAGTTGCAGGCTTTTTATTTCTCTTAATTTGTGTGTGTTAAAGAGGAAGCACTGTGGCTTACTGTGGCAGAACGTGTCAGGAAGGTGGAGCTGGAGCAGGAGGGTCTGATGTAAGTGCAGCTGAAGGGAAAGATGCAGTGCTGGGGCAGGAACAGAAGCCAGGTTGGGATTTTACTGTAGGGTTAAGGTGAACTGCTCCAGAGATTGCTGTTGAAAGAGTAATCTCCTGCTTCTCAATCTCCTGAGCCTGCACTTGGATCTTGCTGGGCCAGCAAGAAGATTTGTGGGAAAGTGGCCATAGCCAGACCACCATACTGAGGAGCAGCCTGCACTCAGACTGGCTTATGCTGCCTATGAAATCCCACTTTGGTCTTTCAGTTTTTCACAGAAATGTTTGACTGTGTCCTTTACATGTGGCCTACATCTACACTACACACCTCGAGCTTCTGGGGACTTGTTCTTCCTTAAGAATTTTCAATGCTTATAAAAAGAACTTTACAGACAAATGCATGTACAGGGCACTGTCCTTGAGCATCTCAAATTAATTCTCCATCTTGTCCTTTGGAAAAACAGTGCTTCTGTGGTAAGACTATTCCCCAGAGGATGAACTGGTTTGAACTTCATCTTCTCTTTTATTCTGAATGCATATTGAAATCTTCAGTGGGACAGGGAAAGTGAGCGATAGCTTTGTCCTGGGGGGATGAGTATACGCAGAGTGTTTGACTTGTGGACCATACGGTTGCCTTCAGTGCTGCACTGATGGGTACTCTGAGGAGAAACCACGTGTCTCCTTGAGCTTCCTCTTCTTTTCCCCCTCTGGCTAAAACTCAGAAGTCTCAGGGAAGATGCCACAAAGCCTCATCATAATTTCACAGTGGAACAGGTGGCTGCTTCTGGACAGATTTATAATTAAATCTGTGGTTTCTCTATTTGTTGAGCAATTTGAGCATTAGCAAATAGTGAGGCATGTTTTGTGCAGTGGCAACTATGTGCTTAGCTGTGTTTTGCACTTGTAGGTGATAATTTCTGGCGTTTTATGACTTTGAAGGAAGGGGAGCTAACTGGAGGCTTTCTTTCCTCTCTTTCCTTCTGGTTGAGGAGGCCCAGATTTCCAAAGCACTGCACCCAGCACGATTATGTCATCTCCAAACCCTTTCAGAAATCCTCTGTGTTTATCTCAGGCTCCTTCCACAAAGCATCCTTCAAGGGACCAGCCATTTCACCACTGACTGCAGTGGTCATGCTCTTCCAGAGCTCTTCTAAGTACCTGGTCTTGTGATACCCCACCACTGCCCCCTCCTGCCTTGTCTGCAGCTTCTGCTTCTAAATCTGCAGGAATACACCCCTCATGGAAACAAAGCTTAGTGTACTGTGGTTGAGGATTATAGCAGGAGTGTTTGCCTTCAGCTTGTGTCCCCTATGATAGCCACAATCATCTGTATGCACAGTCAGGGCATGTTGGATGGGGCTGACTTCAGATCATGTCTTCTTTTTTTAGACAAAATCACTGGTTGTTCTCAGCAAGGAACTTGCTTAGTGACTCAACTCATCCCTGTTTGTTTACTGGGGGTTTAAATGTCTTGATGGGCAGTAGGATATCTGCTGAGGCATCTAATGGGCTGACTTTTCAGCTGGTCTCTGTAACAGTGCACTTAAGAGCTTTATTGTCCCAGCAGAGAGCAGAGCATCAGCCCTTTGCTTGGGAATCTTTGTAAGAGAAGCAGCTGTCTTCCCATCAGTTTCAGGGTGGTGTTTCTATATGGTGGTTATCCCCATGGTAGGTCTGCATTTTAGCACATCCATCAGAGCCCACCCATTCTGCCTGGGGCAACTAAGACTTCGACAGCCTCAAAAATGACGGGGGAACAATAATACCTATTCTCTTATGGTAAATCTCTTGCCACAAATACCTGAAGTCCTGGGACAGGTGTGGATGGCTACAAAAAAAGCATCTTCCAAGGAAGATGCTTGCCCATGCTGCTTTCCCTGGTGTCAGCAGTGCTGTGGGAGCATGATGTGTCCACCAGCCTGGAGCAGCAACAATGTGCTGTATCTTCCCCTGACAGAGAAACTTCTTGGAGGGGTTTTATCACCCTGAAGTCGTTTAAGAAACCTGACAGTGTTTGCTAATGCTGAGCTCATGCAACCGTGCGAGTCACGTTGTGCGCTGGTCTCATTTTTGTGCAGCATGTCAAATCGATTTGGGAGAAGAAATACCAGGGCCTGCTTAAGGATGAGCTGCTGTATTATTTTTCTTACTCAGATGTTTTTTTCTCCCTTTTATCTCTTCATTTTCTTAGGTGCGTGGTGAATTTCCTATTTAAGGCAGATAGCTCTTTCAAAATAGCTTTACCCAGTTGGGGTGTGCCAAGGATATCACAGGGGATGCTTAGGCCATTCCTACCTGAGCAGTCAGATAACCCAGACCAATAGGAGTCACAGATGTGAGAATGGTTCACATTTCTGTGTGCTAACCAGGCTCTGCAGTGTTTCCCCCTTCACTGCCCAAGCCAGACTCAAGGAATGCAAGGAAAATTCTCCTTGAACTAAAATTGTCAGCCAGGCCTATGGGATTTTGCAGCCAGAGATTAAGTTCTCTTTCTATAGCTTCCTCACCAGAGTGATGAAGAGCAGCCCCTGCTGATCTGTATTCGTCCTGCATGGAAACAAAAAGTCTCAGAGAATAAAATGTTCCTAGACCCATTGCTGAGCTGAAGTACAGATCCTGCTCCACACTGCTTGGAAACAATATGTTTCCACACAGGGAGCTCCTCTTTCCCTCAGGAAAGTGTCTAATTTTATAGCCAGGCTCAGAGACCTCATTGAAAGGCGTTGTTAACATTAGAGAAACCCAAATGAAAGTGTGCACCCAACCACAAGTCCCCATCTCTAGGAATAGCTGGGCAGACTAAAGAAGAGATGCCTGAGTATCTCTTCTGGGTTTGCTGGTGACAGGCAAAAACCATCAGGGTTCAAGAGGAATAGATTTTGGATGTAGAAAAGGTAGGCAAGAAAGAGGCTTCAAGGGGCAGCAACACACTGCTGGCACGGTAGGGTGCTCATGCTGCTCTTTGCATTTTCCTTCCTCCAGGAACTTCAGAGAAATCCTCATTTGATCATAGATGGAGTTAGCAGATTTGATATCATGCAAGGAGAAATAGGTATGGTCATATTCTTGTTCTGGAAAAGACTGGCACAAAGCAATAACCTGTGATAGTTTTGCTATGTCCTGAGTGCTTGGTGGGAAGACCACGGTAGCTGCAGTAAACAATTATTGCAGGTCAATCCAGAGTCACACAAGTCCACACACAATTTATTGCAGACATTTAACAGGATTCCCAAATGCAGCAGCTCTAATCCCTGTTGCTTATTTATGACACCTGCCCTCTACGTGTATAAGGACAAGGTGCAACTGAGATTGGGCAGATGCTTCAAGTACAAGGGTCACAGTTCTGGGATAAGTAGGCACAGCTCCAACATGTGTCTGTACCCTTATCAGTTCCATCCTTTTCTCCCAGCCCATAGCCATGTTTGTCTTTGGGAGCAGCTCTGATCTCATATAGAAATACCTTTCCATTTTTTGCCCCACAGAAAGGTTTGAAGATTTCCTAAACAGTATTCTAGACTGCGGGTCTCAACATGACCACAAAAGATAGGAGAATGAAAGTAGAAGAGAATGGGTGGCATCAGGGTTCCTAATGGACATTGCTGGTGAATACTTCATTCAGTGCTTGGGGAGGGGGAGGAGATGCAAGAACATTGATTTCTTTCAACAAACCAGTTCTTGGATGTTTCAAATGTTGAAGTCTACCCTCCTAAAGTGTTAGCTATGGTCCACAGTAGCATCTGACTGAATGCATTGCATTCTTATCTCCCTTGAGGTGACTGCTGGATGCTGGCTGCCCTGGGCTCCCTGACACTGCAGAAGCAATTCTTGGAAAACGTTTTACCAAGGGATCAAGGATTCCAGAAAGATTATGCTGGGATTTTTCATTTCCGGGTATGTACTCTGCTGTGTGGGTACTGCTTGAGCTTGGCTGGTTGGATTATACAGGGATCCAAGTGGTAGTCCCAGATCTTGACACCTTTGAATGCTGCGGTTCTTCAGTGCTGACTCCCAGTTCAGACATTTGCTGGCAATCCCAATTTTTCCAGTGATCTCTCCTGCTCCAGGTGGTGCAATCACATTGCAGAGAACTGGAAAACCTTTTCTGAAAGTTATGACTCCAGAGATACCAATACCAGCTGTTCAGATATATTTGTGTACCTGTATGTTCTAGATGGCATTCTAGTGTCTGCTGTGATTTGACAGTTATGGCTGCCACCACACCTGTGTTGGTCATCTCTTTGGATTCATTTTCTCTTTCCCCATATATTTCCTTGTCCTTTTAGCTCATGGAAATGGCTTGAAATTGCAAATCCTTGGAGGGAAATCGAGGAACAGGCTTTTGATATTTTGAAAGGAGATTTATTTCAGAGAGAGAAGCACTCTTGAAATCCTCTGACTGTCCCAGGAAGGCAATAGGATAGTCAGTGGCAAGCTTTGCTTTCTTGGATCTGAGTGGACCAAATATCTGTGGCATTAGAAACAGTTGCAGTACCATTAAGTTCGTAAGCTAAACTGGATGTAGACAATCAGTAGATAGTCATTCATTGTCCCCTTTTTTTTTTTTTAACAAACTGTTTTGTTACATGTAGTTCAGTACCAAAGAGTTCTGGCACTGAGACTTCTTTGATTCCCAGGACCTCTTGTGGAGGAGCACCAGGAGGATTATCTTGCAGGCAGTCTAAATTCTGCTCTATTCTTTTGCTCCTTGGAATACCAGGTGTTTCTGTATTGGCCTGTTTCCAGCATGCAGAGGTGCACTGTATGAGATAAACCAGCTAAAGGGACAACAGTCTGCTTCAAACACATTAAAAGGATGCAAGCTAGATTTTCTTTCATGAGAGCTTTGAAAAGATTAGTTACGAGCAGTCCTTAAATCTTAAGCAGTATAAATACCTTACAGTATTTGAAAATGTTTTCTCTGTCATCTCATCTGCAAATCAATGCAACTCTTTCTGGCTTTCCTTGAGTAATAAACCCCTGAGAAAGCTACTCTGAATGGAAATGCTTCTTGGCACTGCTTTCAATTATTCCATCAAAGATATTTTACTGCCATCCACAGGCTAAGCCACCAGTCCTCTGCTCAGTGAAGAATCACAAATGAGCCATATCATATGCTAATATAATAATTTGAGCTTATAACTTTTTTTTTACCTTTTTGGATCTGGAGCATGTTGCCTCTTGGACTCCTTCAGTCTTCCTATACAACACTGGCTGCTCAGCTGCAAGAGTTAAAGGTGTTAAGCACTTCATCAGCTGTAGTAAAGATGGGTGATGTATTTAGCTAAAGAATAATTGCACTGATGTTATTTCACCAGGGATAAAGCTAGTCCTGTGTTTGTATAGGAATCACTTTCTCTGCCACAGAAGCTCTGATGCCTGTAAGGCAAGGTGTGCCACATGTTGTGACAGTGTGCAGCAGCAGCTCAGCCTGGTTAGAAACTGGAAGTATGCTGTAGGGACTATATATGGCACAGTGAATCATTTCAAAACAGGGAGAATCTGCCCTGAGTGTTAATGTCCCTAATGAAATATTTAAAGGACAGAAATGGTCAAGATCTCAGTTTCAGGACACATTCAAAAGGTGCCTTCCAGCACCATGCAAAAGAGTGGTTGAAAGGCTTGGGGGTTTTATCTTGCACAGTTCCAGAACTGGATTTATCCAAAATCCCTGCCAAGGGAGGAAAAGACTGAGGCAAAATAACAACACATTGTATTGTTGTCTTCTTACAAATGAAGTCCTGACTTAAAAGACTCCCCCCAGATGTGGAAATGAAGAACTCTCTTTGCAGCCTGCCTACATAGGGATTCTTTGTTTCATTTACTGCCATATTCCTAGCTACAATACTTTAAATCCTGAGGGTATAAAGGAATTCCATGAAGCCAGACTATCAAGCCTGAAAGTGAAAGCATTGGCCTCTCTGAAGGGAGGCATACGTGGAACAGTAGCTTCTCCTGTACCACTCTCGCACGCCCAGAGCATCCTAGGGTTTTTCCATGAGGTTTCTCATTACCATTGTGGCTTTTCCTGTCCTTTTTGGGCTCAGATGAGGCCACTATCTGAAAGCCTGCAGCAGCCTGGGCAAAGCAGCTCTCTTTATCCAGGGAAGTAAAATACTGTTTTCAGAAGGCGTCAAGCTTGATTTCCCTACCAAAGATGGCCAAAGAGCCTGGAGTTTTGAAAAACATCACTCAGTGGGTTTTGACTGCATTAATCTCTATGCAGAGTTCCATATAGTTTCCTTCTTTACCTGTTGTGCTTGCACATGAAGCACCATAAGGAAGTGTGGCTGGATGGTACACCTTTTCTCCATACAGACCTGCTGCCTGGTGTTGACTGGTGACAGTATGTTGGATGATGAAAGGGCAGCTCCTTTTGGACTGTTCCTTCATCTGTCTCTTTTGGGGTGAGGACAGCTGGCGGCAAGCTTTTCCTCAAACCCTAGCCTGTCAAAATCAAGCGGAACCCTTCAATTACTCCTGGAGCTCAAGTTCAGAAGTCCAACTGTGCCACCTCCTGCCACAGCTAATGTAGGAAATGAGAGGCTGGGGTTAGGCAGGATGTGAGTAGGATCAAACCTGCTTTTTGCTTACTAGACTATAAACTGCTTTGCTGCTGGACACATCTGGTCTTGTGCCTTTCTAACAGAACAACTCATTTTGAGGTTTTTCATTGACCGAAGCTGTTAAAATAAAATCATGCTAGACTAGATCTATTGCTGGCATACTTCCACTGGAGTCCTTAGCATTACTGCAAATAAGAGCTTGGCTTCTTATGATTGCAAATCATGCTAAGCTACATTAATCTGCTAATGACTCTGGAAATGGCTCCTTTAGTTCATCCCAAAACATCTTTTTTCCTATCTTCTCCCTCGAAAGGTTTCATCAGCAGATCAGCTGGAGAAACACCTGCTCTGTCCACATGCTAGAGAGACCACCTGCATCCTCCTCATCTGAAAGGAGAGGGATAACACCTTAGTCACTACACAGTCCCTGTCCATGACAGTACCTCAGAGCCTTAGCTCAAGCACAGAGGGAAGAAACACTAGAGACTGAATCTTGACAGAGGCTCTTTGGCCAAGAGCTGTGCTTCAGGAGAAAATTCAAGTGCAGCTAAGGAATAAGGTTCACTGAACCATCTGCATGATTGTTCTTTATCATCTTGAATGCTTCCTATTGCCCAAGAATATTTGCGTATTTCCCCTGTTTAATATTTACTCCCACTGTTTGCAGGACTATTTATATTCCCAAATGACTTCCCTTGCCACTGGGAAATCCAGTCACCTGGGAGCTTTTTTAACAATTAGCCTGAAGAAGAAGGCTGCGTGGACACCTCATAGCAGCCTTCCAATAGCTGAAGGGGGCCTATAGAGGGATGCTGGGGAGGGACTCTTCATGAGGGACTGCACTGAGAGGACAAGGGGTAATGGGTTCAGACTTAAACAGGGGAAGTTTAGATTGGATCTGAGGAAGAAATTCTTTCCTGTAAGGGTGGTGAGGCACTGGAATGGGTTGCCCAGGGAAATTGTGAATGCTCCATCGCTGGCGGTGTTCAAGGTCAGGTTGGACATAGCCTTGGGTGGCATGGATTAGTGGGAGGTGTCCCTGCCCATAGCAGGGGGGTTGGAACTACATGTTCTTAAGGTCTTTTCCAACCCTAACTATTCTATGAATCTATGATTTCAGGCGAGAACTTGCACATATCCATGTTTTAGATTCATTCCTATGCTATTTCAGGAAGCTGTTGCTTGGCATGAGTATTAGCTCTTGAAAAGGGCTCATTCATACTCTCTTCTTTTTTTCTTTTCTTAATTTTCAGTTCTGGCAATATGGAGACTGGGTGGATGTAGTGATAGATGACCGGCTGCCATTCCTAAATGGAAGATACCTGTCTGTACACCCTCGAACGTCAAATGAATTCTGGCCATCCTTGCTGGAAAAAGCATATGCCAAGTAAATATACCTGGTCTATTCTACTTCCCACTGCTGAATGCTCTCTAGATGTGGTTTCATCCTTTGCTTTACACAAAGCATACAGGGAGGAGGTCAGGCTAGCAGCTGTGATTGTTGTGCTGTGTTTATACAAGGAACTGTGGCTGCATGCACAGACAGAGCCAACATAACCCAGAGTTGTTTATCTTGGGCTGAAGACCTAAATGTGCCCAGTCCAACTCTGGGATGTTAATGCTTGGGAAGTAAAATGAAGCTGGCAATGGCTGTTGACACAAAAGGGGCTGGACATCTTCTCCTTACTTCAAGCAGACTTTGCCCGTTTTCCTTTCCATATTTTCCTCTGTTTAAAACTGTGAGCTCTAAGCTGGAACTGCCCCTGTTTACAGTGACTAATCAGAGATCATGCAGATATTTGGAGCAAGCAATGAGTGGACACATGGCTGAAGAACATGTCCAGGCACAGCACATGCGCTCCAATGATTCTCTGGTCAGCTCTCATTTCACACACAGCGCTCTGCCTCTTGGCTGAAGCCCCCAAAGTACTGCAGGGTTAATGATGATTAATAAAGAGATAATTACTCTTTTAAATCCTCTGAGGTGTAAAGAGATCAGAGTGTGGCCCCATAGCACCCGTAACATTGGCCATTATTACACATGCTGAGGAGACATTCCTGTACTAGGGGTAGTATGAAGGGCTGGAACTTGGTACACCTGCCTTATTCAATTCGGTGTAACATTTGCAATGCAGTAAAAAGGAACTGAAGAAGAGAGCTAATTGTTTTGGCAGATTTGGTCAGGAACAAGCAAGTGTTAAAGCAGCGTTTGGGCATCTCAGGCATAGGATTCATTTTGCTCAGAGTTATCTCAGGAAAGTTGACTCAGGATTCAGTATCAATTTGCTGCATAAGATTTTAATTACAAAGCAAACCGAACCTCTATTAAATTAAAGTTGCAAGCGATGCTGTTTATGAGATTCCCATTTGAGAAGTTATTCCCCGGTGCCCATGACAAATTCTTTTCATCAGTGTAGGACAAGGACAACCCTTCAAAACACAATTAGCTGCAGACTTCATTTGATTGCATTCATTAAATACAGTGTATATGGTGGGGTTTAACAGCATGCTCTACCTGCTCTAAGTATGGCATGTTCCAGCTTATTTGCCGTCTCAATAAAAAGCACACGATAAAACCAACAAGGACTGTGGTGGCAGTATTAAATTATTATCCTGTTATTGCACTCTAGCAGAGTGAATTCAGAACAGTGCTGAAACCTCATTTCTGTCTTGCCTTGGGAGCATGGGCAAATACCTTCGCCTCTTTCTTCTTCCTATTTTGCATTTGCAAAAGGATACTGGCTATTATTGTGAAGAATTATGAGAAAATATGTAGAAACTAATGGTTCAGCTTTGTTTAATATGAAGCATCCATTTGAACTATTCAGTCCTTGGCTCCCTTCCTGTTCAGAAGAAGGAAACTGGTTACTTCATGATGCGATGCAGCTCATATCCCCAAAATGTCTGCACTGGCATGAGATGCACCTTATTATTTTCCACTGTCTGTAAATGGCTCCAGACAACTTTGTCACATATGGGTGAATACATAGGAAAAGGTCCCTCTGCCTCATTAATTCCACAGTGTGTGTTGTGCCTGGCCATGTATTTCAATCATGTTTACTTTCATTAACTGATCTCAGTGTCTACATACCCCATGCTCACCACCTTGATGTTCGTGTTCATTTTGAAAGCCATCACTGTGCGTTGTTTGTTAAAACAGAGTGTGAGGACTAACTAACTTCTTGTGGTCTGGTTTGTTTCAGGTTGCAGGGTTCCTACCAGCACTTGCATGGAGGTTACCCTTCTGATGCTTTAGTGGACTTCACAGGTGGAGTCCAAGTACAGTTTTCCTTGAAGGATCCTCCTCCTGATCTGCATGAGATACTGAAGGCAGCTGACAAATCTCATTGTCTGATGGGGTGTAGCACCTCAGGCCAGGTGAGTCATAGGGCCAGTAGCATCCGTTTCCTGGCTTACTATGCACACATAAAGGTTGCTTTTCTACTGAAAAAGGAAGTCCAGAATCACTCTGTGTGACAGTTACAGTCTATGGATGCCTGAAGAGATCTTGGCAGCAGAAAGTAGACAAGGTCATGCAGTAAGGAATATAAAGGCTTTTGGTAGATGTGTAGATGGATTGCTCTGTCAGAGTGGGGTCTGTGGCTTCTCTCCTAGCTAATGCCACTGCAATAGAGCAGTATCTTTTTGCAGCAGACTGATTTTGACCTCCTAGCTTTGTGATTGGTTCTAACAAAGCCAAAATACACCTCTCTTCTGTTAGAGGATGCTATTATCACCTTGCGGTTTGCAGGGTATCAGTGTTACTGCTGGGAAGCTTCGAAAGGCTTTGTGACGCTCAGCAAGTATCTCGCTGAAATGTTGCCAAGGCTTCCCTTTACAGCGTGTAAGGGAAGACTGCAAAGTGTGATATACGGCTCCTGTAGTGCCTGCTTCATTGGAACATGAAGCTCATCTTCCAAACAAGCCAAGGATTAGCCCCTCAGCTCAGGAGGCTGATACTGGGCTGTGGGTGGCAGAGAAATCCTGCCAGTGACCCAGTCCGGATTATTCTGCAGTGGCAGCGGCTCTGGTCCATTGAAGAACTTGGAAATATGTGAGGACCTGTAGTGTTGTTAAATTTACTGACCTGCTTATGGCTGCAGTGGGAACAACAGTCACATTCCTCTGGAGCCAGAGTGTCTGAGATACTGCTGTAGTCAAAAGTAAGTCCTGTGTTTTTCTGCCATGCCAAGTGACAGTTGTGGGAGCTGATGGCCATACATCTGCGGTGTGGCAGAGAGCTAAAAGCTGTGCTTTCTCCCTTCTGCAGCTGATGAGGAACATAGAGCTGAAGAACGGGATTGTACAGGGTCATGCCTACACTGTCACTGGAGCTGAAAAGGTAAGATCAAGGACTTGTTCTTGTACTGGTGACCCACTACAGGGCAGCCACATTGCTGCTCTGTTCAGAGTAATTTTAATTAGCTTCACACTTAGGAGGGGTTGTTGAAAGCACATAATTCAAATTCCAGGAGATGGAAGGATTCTGGTACAATGGGAATAGGGAGAAAATCTATCTTTTTCTAATGCAACTTCATTTTTTGATTTAGGACACTTCAAAATCAAATACAGCATTTCTGGGGATTTGCATTCCATGCTGACTCTTAAAAATATCATTTTTCCTCTTCAAATGGGAATAGAATCACTGGCTGAAACTGTGGGATTTGTCATATAATGCAGATCTACGTTAGTTCAGCTCAATCACAAGCTGCCAAAAATCACTGTGAAAAGTAAATAACTCGCTGGTTCAGGAACAGCATTTCTCCATCTTTTACAGCTGTTGTACTCACGCAGAACTTCTCCTGGCTAGGTACTAATATCACTGATCTGAAAACAGGACCAATTTATCACACAGATCAAAGGAAATGAGGGATTTTTTTTACAGCCAGAAATCAGAACATGGCTTACCCCAGTAAGCTGTAGTGCACACAGGGAGAGTTAACAGTGAGCAAGGCCAAGAAGGAAACCAAACTGTGACTGTGCTATCAAGCAAGGTAGCTAAAACACATTTTAATCTCAGAACTTAAAGTATTTTGGAAAGGAGGCATTGTTTTCCCTAACCTGTTTTCTCCTTTCTTCCCTTCTCTGTCACGATTTTCTGTATAAGCTTGGTTTTGATTCATAGACCCTCATGGCATGGCATGCTAGGTAGCACCATGAGTCAGCGTGCTTCTTGTTGGAAGACGTTTGTAGGCAAGAGGCTCCAAAATGGAAGGAAGAGGTTTGCTGGGCTACAGAGAAATCTCCAGCTGGTTCTCCCTGATGCAGAGGTAGAAGGATCCTGAATGCTATTGGAAGAGGAAGCAGGCTGTTTCAGTATGGTGCTACTCATGATGTGTGCAGACAGGAGAAACAGTCTTTGCCCCTTTGCCGAGGCATCCTGTGTGGGATGACTTGAGGCTGTTCACAGGCTAGACCTTGGCTTGGGAAGAGACAGCCATGGCATTTGTTCGCAGCACTGCCTGTGTGCATAAGGAGAGTCGGAAACAGAAGTTTCGCTTCTCCTTTCCACTTTGACTTGTGAAAGTGAGCTGCTTCTGGCTTAAACCAGTAACAGCAAGAAGAGAAAAGCACTGAAACTGCAGCTGTTGGAAACCACAGTGCTGTAGATATAGAGCTACAGATTTGGTTTTATCATTTCTTCATGCTGACTGTTGACATTCACTCCAGGCAGTCTGGTGACCTCATTCCTCAAAGTTTCTGCTTTTGCTGACTCACAGCACTAGATGTGCAGAATTAGGCACTGGAATTTCCCAAGGCCACTGAAGTCATGCAGTGTGTCAGGAATGCTGCTGATTCCCTGTGTGTCAGTTCTTCACTGTCTTCAGGAAGGCAAATTGGGAGCAGTTTTCTCCCACATCATTCCTTTAAGCTGTAGCAAAAGGCACTGATTTTTAGATGCAGTCAAATGAGATCAGAAGTTAAACCAGGTCTCAGGTATAGAAGAAGTTCCTTTTTATTATCCATCTCACCAGTAAATACCACAATTGTGAAAAACTGTGACTAAGTTTATTTTTCTTTCTTTATAGATACGCTACAAGAATAGCTGGATACATATTATCAGGATCTGGAATCCATGGGGCCATGGGGAGTGGAAGGGAGCTTGGAGTGATAAGTATGGTCTTAAAGCTTTAATCTCATAAGAAGAATGACTTTTTATAGGCTTTTTGTAGACCTCTGCATTGCACCCATTGTAATGAAAAGGACATTTTTTAATCAGTTCATTATAAGTGTTCTTTCCATCTGCAAAGCAACTGCCCACGGAAATCCAATCTGGGAAAAACTAATGCAGCATTGATTTTGTGTGCTCATCACTAGACCTAGCTCAGGTATCCCTTTTGTCTATGTGCACATTTTTCCCAGTGGGTAAATCCAGATAAGTCATGGATGAAAGAGTTATTATTACCTGGAGTAAGCTTTGGTGACTTCCCTAGACCACTGACTGCCTCCTTCTATTGAATTCTCCTGCAGTAATCATGCATCTTCCTTCTTGCTCCTTCTTTCCCTTCCCATGAATCTGAATGCGGGAAAAGGATGGTTAGAAGAGTCGATGAGAGCAGAGCAGTATTTTTATGCAGTATTGAACATAGAGAGACAAAAAGGGTCACTGGTTATTGCAAAGTCAAAGTGCTGCTGTATGGCTTGAACTGATCTTTTGGATCCTGTACACAGCTTTGGAGATGCAAAGACCACTTTGCTGCTTTGTGTATAACCCCACTGCTCTTTCCCGAGGAAAGGAATGATACAGAGGAAGACTGCAACAGTGTTTTATAAATAAATAGATATTAGTTTTCCTGGTGGAATTGCATCAGTGGTTGCCTGACTAGAGAGATGTTCATGTGTCACTCTGATGTGATTTAATAGCATCTTGCCTCTCCCTGTTGCTAGGATCACTTTTCTCTACCGAGAAAAGTCAGGCTAGCGTGTTGTGTCTGAATGGGTTGGCGGGTGGTGCAGACATGTTTAGGGCTGGGATAATAGCTATCTACTCAGACAGAATCCTCCCATTCTTTGGAAGGGTGAGCTATAATCCTAACAGTAATTGAAATGTCAGTAAAGCGTGTTCGCAGGTAAACTGCATAAATCAATAAATTATTGATTTGTGCTCTGTTTATTTCTCTTAAACTCTGCAGAAAGTACAATTATATCTTAATTATAAACATGCTGCTTGTAAACAACCCATTTGACTGGCTAATGCGCCCTCTACACATCAGTGTAATATCAGCACTTCACGGCGCTTTGCCTTGGTACCTACTAAGCTCTCCAGCATACGAACTGGCGGCTGTGGCTTGGAAGGCAGAGGCAGGGTTCTCCATCTTAGGGCAGGCAACTCAGGCACAGCCAAGGTGCATAGCTGTTTGTTGGCTTTGGGTATGAAGGTATCATGTGCAGTCCAATTCCTGATGTGCAGTTTGCTCATCCCTCCTCATCCCTCATGACTTCATGGGCTGGTTAGAGGAAAGGGCTGGCCAGAGAGATGGAGAGTTGTGCCTCACATCTGCTTGTTGATTTTTTTCTTGTTTGCAGCTCTCCTCAGTGGGACCATGTTGAGTCTAAATACAGAGAAACCCTCCTCAGAAACAAGGATGATGGAGAATTTTGGTATTTCCCTATTGCTGCTTCTCTCTACCAGGTTTTGTGTTTGCATTCATTATGAAAGAAGAGCCATTTAGGCAGTTGTCCTGGCCCGATGGTTTCAGAGGAAACAAGACCTGGAGAAATGGAGCTGGCCAGGATCAAGCACAAAGATGGTGGAAATACAGAAAAAAAAAAAAAAGAGAAAGGAAAAATGAGAGAAGTAAAAATCCAGCTCACTGAGACCTGGTCATTTTGTCACACTGTTCTCCCCCATAAAACGCCTAGCTTGAGCTGTGCTCGGCTCTGGGGGCAACAGCACAAGAGGGACATGGAACGGCTTGAATGAGTCCAGAGGAGACCACAAAGATGATCAGAGGACTGGAGCACATCTCCTGTGAAGACAGTCTGAGAGAGCTAAGGGTGTTGAGCCTGCAGAATAGGACTCAGGGAAGACCTTATAGCAGTCTTGCAATACCTAAATGGGCTACAAGAAACCTGGAGAGGTGCCTTTTACAAGAGCCTGTAGTTACAGAACAAGGGGGAATGGCATTAAACTGACAGAGGGGAGATTGAGATTAAACATTTGGAGGAAATTCTTCGCTGTGAGGGTTCTGAGGCACTGGCACAGGTTGCCCAGAGAAGCTGTGGCTGCCCCATCCTTGGCAATGTTCAAGGTCAGGTTGCATGGGCCTTGGAGCAACCTGCTCTAGTGAAAGGTGTTCCTGCCCATGGCAGGGGGTTGGAACTGGGTGAGCTTTGAGGTGCCTTCCAACCCAAACCAGTCTGGAATTCTATGAACCTTAGGGTGTGTGCACTTGGCTGTTTGTGGTTTATCACTGCCTCCAATACTCTCAGATGCAGTTATCATCCTTTAGAAGGGCTGTTATTATTCAAAAAGTACACACTTGATCTGTGAGGCTCTGAGAAAAGCAGGGGAGCAGTTGGTTGATCTCAGACACTGTATGCAAGAGCAACGCATGAGTGCAGGGTAGGACACTGGAGGGACAAAGCAAAGTGCAGTGGCAGGATGTGCTGGAGATTACAGGGCTGCATCTAGATGTTACTGAACATGCCCTGTAATTTCCCTGAGGTCTCAGGTGCAGTTAAGGCATTGAGAGCTGACTTCTGTGCAGTATCAGCTAGCTCAGCTATAGCCTATAGTGCTCTCTGTAATCCTCTTCTGAAGGTGTGGAGGATGAACATGAATACCTGACCAATGTCTCAAACTGAAAGGTGACATTTTAATTGTTCTCTGCAGGATGTCCTGTGAAAACTTCCAGGAGCAGTTTTCCTGGCTGTATATATGTAACAGCACTCCAACATTTCTGGACTTTGAAGATCAGCAACGCACAATGTGGTCTGTGGAGAGGCACATCAATCTGCGGAGACCAGTCCTTGCCACCGGCAGGAGTAACTGTTCCCGAGGTAATGAGCACTCATTGCAGTTACCCAGTCTTCTCCTGCTCTCCACTGGTGCTTACACTAAAACATGCACTCTGAGCACTGAATTGCAGAAATATTGATTGCCACTTGCTAATGCCTGCCCTTTCCCATTACAGCACCTATCAGCTAAAGAGGCAGAAACAAAGCAGTGGCACTGGCTGCTGAGTTAAAGCAGGAGAATTGTGATTTAGAAGCCATGAACTCTACATCAAAATGTGCTTGCTGTCTTTCAACCAGTTGCAGTAGGTGTTACTGGGGATCCCACCTGAAAGTCTGGTCTAGCAAACCTGATTTTACAGAGCAAGAAATACTCTGAAATTAAATGGATATGAAAGGAAAGATTTGTGATACAAAGTTCTATTTTCAAGGGTACAAAGGCGTTTGAGCAGATAAGACCTCGGTTTTACTGCCTGGGCAAGGACTCTTCTGGCAATGCAAGCTCTGATTTGGCTTATAGGTCTCAAGGGTGATAACAAAACAATGTTCATGCTGCTGCACATCATAGGTATTGGGACTCAGCGAGGAGATGCAGGGGCTGAAGTTGAGAACATGTGGGCAGAACTATTTTCCTTGGAGCTGTGTTTTCCACCAGCTGTCTACTAAAGTTCCTGCCCAAACAAGTGGGCTACATTTCAGCTTTCAAGGCCAACCAACACAGCTACATGGCTTAAAGTCCAGGCTGGTTTAAGCAGATGCTGACACCTCACTTCTTTTTTTCCTCATTTTGGGCATTTTCCTGCTTTCTTATCAGGAATGCTTCCTGTTAACCAAAACCTTGTCCAAAAAAAGGCCATTCTCTCTGTGCTCAACACTAACAGGAAGGAAGGGAAGGATAGCTTTGGACCATTTTGTCTTTTTCTTTTACTGATTATGCTCTCCAAGCCACAGTCATTTTCAGTTCAGCCACTGGGTTAGGCAACCGATTAAGAATCACTGTGTTTGTGCCTCAGGGAAAGTGTGCCATGTAGGTGAAGCAGATGTAATAGGGTGAGAAATCTGCATGACTTTTATGACTTTGCCGGAGATTTCTAGAATGATTAATGTGCAATTAATTTAACTCCAGATGTCTCGACTCCTGGTAATGGAGAGACTACAGTGTTCTCAAAGGATCTTAGAGCAGTAACAACCTGTTCCTCTGGGTTCATAGCAAGATCTTATACAGCAGGCTACTAATAGGACATCTTATGTGGCTACTATTAATCTATTGACACTTTCTCAGCAGGTGCACTTTCAATGAACCCTCAGTATTTTTTCAAAGTGATGGATGATGAACCAAAAACTTACAATGTGGTAATTTCGCTCATGCAAAAACATACTGAGAATGCGCAGGATGCAAAAAACCTGAAAATTGGCTTTTTGATCACCATGGTAAGCACAATCAGATATTATAGAATCACACAGAATGGTTTGGGTTGGAAGGGACCTTAAATCTCACCCAGTTCCAAATCCCTTGCCACAGGCAGGGACACATTCCACTGGACCAGGATGCTCCAAAGCCCTCACCAACCTGGTCTTGAACACTGCCAGGCAGCCACAGCTTCTGTGGGCAAACTGTGACAGTGCCTCAGCACCCTCACAGGGAAGGATTTCTTCCTAATATCTGCCCTTTTTCAGTTTAAAGCCATTCTACTTTCTCCTATCACTACATGTCCTTGTTTTCTGTGTGGTTTATTATACTGGTACAGGGAAATGAAAGACTGAATTGCTTTTCAAGCTGCAAAAAGAGAGCAGACATTATTTGCAATAAATTTCTGGATGCCTTCTATCACGGAACATCACAGGAAAAGTAGAGTAAGGAAGGCTTAGTTTTCTTTATTTATGTATTAAGACAGGAAAGGTTGAACATTTAGTTCTGTAGCATCCCAGAATTAGCTCTAGGGAAATCAGAGAGTCCCTAGGTTCCCTAGGTGCTAGGGTACTAGTTCCTAGGTACAAGACATGCCGAGGCAATATTCTCTGTGACCAGCAGTACTGGTGACATGCAATGCTGGCCTAGCACAAAGCATGGCAGCCAGCGCTAGCCACAGAATGTGAGCAATATGCCAGGTCTAATAGGGAAGTAAATGTCTTCTTCTTCCCCAAAATGGGCCTGTTTACTCAACTCCTCGTTTCCTATCACAGAAAAGTCATGCAAAACCTGTTTACAAAATGGGCTTTGCTCAAGACCAGTGTGGAGGTAATCCACTTGGATACCTGGGACCTTCGCTACAATACCCTTGATGTTTTTTCCTGGTGACTATCCAGGGAGGTGTCATTCCAAGGGCAGTTGTCAGAGAATTACCAGCCATACTGAAAATGCAATTGCTAGTGTGGATTGATGCCAGCCTTTTCCAAAGTGTTTCTGTTGTTGGCTGAGGAGTGTGGGAGGGAGTTGTTCTTAGCCTGAAGAATAAAAGGAAGCAGAGATTGTTATGACCCTAACTTCACATTCTCGTGATCACTGGAGAGATTTTCCCTGGTTGCAGACTTTGAATAATAGATGCTGAAGTCTCACAGCATAAAGGAAGAGCATGGCTTTGTAGCTCATTGAAAACAGTGTCTGAGAAGCACAGAATGTAACAAAAAGAGCAGCTCTCCAGCAAGGGGAACTCATTATCCCTGTGCAGGGAGATCCACTGCCTGGAGCAGACACCAGACCTGCAGGGCTCCATGGAGCTCACGGTGCCACTTGGGAAGAGCTGCTGCTCCTGGTAAATGAGGAACGCTCTTCTTCCATCACCCTCATCAGCTCTACCCCAGCAATCACCAATAAAGGAGGTCCCTGCATGCTTTTGCATGATATATGTCCACCTTGACTAGTTACCCGTTTGAACAGAAATGACCCTCACTGGGAGGTCTTGGGTCCCTTGCAAAGGGTTTGTTTAATCAGGAGATAGACTTGGGACAGATTTTGTCTGTTCTTGCTTCATGTTCAAAATGCTTTTCTTCCCATCCAGTTGATGCTCAGTGTGGTCATTTAGTTTTTCACTCTCCTGGTATGTTCCCAAAGGCAGATGGAATTTGATGAGTACATCAAGTCTGGATGACATGACCTCTGCAGCCACAGATCACCTCTGGCCCAGTTTGGGCTTCTAACCATAGGTGGTCTCCCGCACAGGACCTGGAGAGCAAGGCCAGAGCAGACCATTGCTAGAGACTCTAGGATTACTGTGGAACACTTGGTCAGTGAGGGAAAGCAGACAGATGTGCTGCTCTGTCATGCCATAGCTTTTAGTAATGTAATGACACTGTACTGTTACAAATCCACACAACAGATTATACAGAAACCATTCCCCCATAGATAATGCCTAGGTATTTTAACAGCCTGTCAGCTCCTCACAGCCAGCCTAGCATCCAGCCCTGGTAGAAGCAAAAGCCAAGTCCAGGAGCTAAGACTAGGGTAGGTTTACAATGCTGTTCCTTCAGTCTATTTCCCAATGCTTAGCCTTGGTGTCTGAGAGCGGTCAGAGGTGTCATCACTGCATAAAAGTTTACAAACGGTTCTCTTTGCATGTGGAGAGTGCAATTGCTAATGTTCATATGGCTTCACTCTTTCTCCCTGAACTGCTTTCACTGCTATTACTCATTAGCAGCATCATTCATTGCTCAGTACCTTTAGAGATTGTTGCTGTGAAGTAAAAAGAGTGCTATCCCTGGACGGCATGAGACGGGAATGCAGTGCAGGCAAGGATGCAAACCAGAATGGGCATATCTGAGATAAAGGCAAGAAAGCCTTTGATAAATATGAATGTGGAAAGCTAATACATGACTGTGAGAGAAGTTTAATGTTGTGTGATAGATTTGAGCAATGTATAGAGCCTGATTCTTATCTCACACCGGTTCTGACTCCCTTGAGATATTAATCTGCTGCTGCTTTTTACCAGAAGGAATGCGCAGTGAGACCCAAAAGTAAAAAAAATGGATTGCACCATTTATTTCTTTGCAGCGCTGCCCGTTCCTGTGTGCTCCAGGTCTGCCCCATAATACTTGGCAGTCTCCGTACCTCCCAGCCGTCTCTAGCAGTAGTCATCTTTTTATGTGTTTTTTTTCTTCCAAAATAGCAGTTTTATGTTATTGTCTCCCAAAGGCATGGCTCATAAATAACTCTGCCACGCTGTATAACCATTCTAAATGGAATTTATACACGCTGATGTATTTTGGGGAATACGTTTAGGAAGGGTTTTTTATTATGCTATCTTAACGTGTCATCATAGTAATAGCTGCTGTATTATATTTGTTTCATCTCAGCAAAAAATACTGGAATAACAGAAGAAAGATCAGAATACTCTGTTTTCATGTGACACTTGCTGGAAGGTTTGGGTTGCGTTTCTTGAAGTGTTGTCATCTGGGTGAGATGCTTAGTGAGCTTTCTGAGTCACACTAGAACTCAGGGAAGTTTTAGTAAGAGTATTCATCCTTGGTTCCTTCATGAGCTCCAGTCTGCTCAGTGTTAATCCAAGCTCTCTTCAAATCCACTGTCATTCGTTTTGCCTTCTGTTTCTTTCAGTTCTTCCACCCTTGTGTATTTTTGATGTGTCCTTGAACAAAGTGTGTCACCTGGATGGGCTTTTCATGCCACTGGGGAGGTTAAGGCATGTTAGATGGATGTATAGCTAGAGAGCTGTGGGGGAATGTAAGGCTACTGTGGGTGCAAGCTGCTGATTTACTTTGGTTACTGACACAGAGGGAACATAGCCAATTACATTTTTCTTTCAGGAGAACTCCAAAGTTCTGAAGCAAACTTTTGCCTTGACTCGAGACGTGACCACCTACTTTATCCTGAGCCCAGGAACATACGCTGTTGTTCCTGCTGCTGCAGAGGACCAAGAATTTGAATTCCTCTTGAGAATCTTCACAAAGAACCAAGACTACAATGAGTAAGACCCCAGACTTACAGTCTGACAGCATTTAACCATTTAATGTCAAGATAACTAATGAGGCAATTTACTTTAGAAGTGTGTTGGGAAGACACAGCTGAGTGTTACGCACCATGTTGAGGGAGATCAGACATATAGTCGGACGCTGAGGGGTGGTCACTGAAGAACAGGGCGACAGCTCATTTGCAGCCACCAAGGGCGTCAGCTTTAATACAAAGAGCTACACAAGCAAGCAATAATTGTGAGATATCCCCCTCCAGCTGTGGGGAAATCTCTCCTTACTGAAAGGAAGAATGTGAACTTGTTTTTCTTAACAACTGTTATGTAGCTTCTTATGTTATGCTGCCTCATGGATCAGGTCCCATACTGCTCAAATTGGGATACAGAGAAGCGAAGAGCAATGAAAGGCCCTGATCCTCTCACCCAGCCATCTCATAGCCAGGCTGGCAGGGCTCCGTGTGGGTATGAAGCGGGCCTTGAAGATAAGTTTAGCATGAAAATGGTGACTTAATTCATGCGAAGGCAGCTGTTATCATATTTTCACATAAATAGGAGGGTGTGCTTCATGTTACGAGCAAGCACCGGTGTTCCGCCTTACCAAATGACCTTCAACAATCAGATGTACAGTGGCTTTCCTTTAGCAAGCATTCCAATGGATGTGATTGCAGGTCTTACTGTATCATAATAATGAGATTGCTCTCTGGGCTTTGACCCCTGGCCCAGAACCAGCTAAGGCAACTCCTTGGTTATGGAAAACAAACATAAGATGCCTGTGCTCTGGGCTGGACTGCCTTCAGCATGACAAGTAATGCATAAAATGTCTCAGTCTCAGGCATTCTTTCTAGGAGAGCCTCTGACACTCAGAGACCTTCCTGAGTTAGGCCAAGCACTGGATCTCATTTTTGTGGGTCTGCAGCGCTTACCTATATGATAGCACAGATGTTATTGAAATAACATCTGTCTTGCCTAATTTCTCTACCAAATGCAAAACTCAAGTCCTGAATATTGCTATTGAGTCTCAGAAGGAATGGCAACCTCAGCTGAATTTCAGGCAGCCTGCAGGCATTTAAAAGATGCTGCCTTTTAAAAAGATGTTGTCTTTTAATAGCCCAGATGCTATTTTTATTCCTGATTCTTAAACTAGGCAAAGAGAAAGCAGGTGAATGTTTTATGTGACTCAAGGCAGGGCAGCCCTGTCTTCTGTGCGGTGAGATTAGTCCTGGCATACTCAGTGTGAGACAAGTTACCCATTCTCTGCTGCTGATGCTGTGCTCCCCAGCAGCTAAAGGCTTATGTCTGCTTGCCCAGAGAGACCCAGGACTGGCTCAACAGGCTTGACTGAACTGAGATCAGCTGGGTGGTGTGGGTGCTGAGCATCTTGTAGGGCTGTAAGCACTGTTGGTGCCTGCCTTCTGCCAGATCTGCACATATATGCTCTGAAAAGGCCTGTTCTCTCACAGTTTGACTCTTGTAACTCTTTTCCAGGAACTCAAACTCCCCACTCAGCCCAGTGCTGCCAATGGTAAGAGTCTGTGAAAACTGTTGTGGATACTGGTGGTGGTGAATGGTTCCCAGAGAGCTGACCTGTAGCCATCTGTACTGACTCTTCTTCTTCCTTCTCCACATACCAGATACCACTCTGCTTTCTTCTCTTTTCACCACCCAGTACCTGTCCAAGTGTTCATCTCTGGCACTCTACAGCCAGATGACCAGCCTGAGGTCTCTGGAGAGACAGGAGTGACAAGGAAGCCTCTCCACATGTCTCTTTCAGAGCTTGATTTTTTTAAGGAAACAAATCTTATACAGTTCCTCTGTCAGCCTGTCCATCCCTCTTTTCCATCTTGCCACATTAAATATTTTGACCAACCAAATTTAAGAGGGGGTGAGCGTTCCAGAGATAGTAAACTCTTGCAGTGTCTGTAAATGAGTACATATCTAAGGAGGAGAGAGGGGAAAACTTTGATGAGAAAGTCACAGAGTGAGTTTGGCCTCCTAAAAAGACTTCACACTTGACAGCGGGGTCATAGATACCCCATAGGGGGCAGCTTATAGGTATGACCACAGGAGGGTCATGTATGCCTAAATGAATAGCTTTGTTTAAGTGCTTGCACCACGTAAAGCACAGATGTCCATAAGGGTGAGGCCCAAAGAAGATTTCTTCTGATTTTTGTCAGGATATCTTCAAGGATATAAGGGAAATTACACTTAAAACATGATACACCTCTAGTTCAACCCACTTTTCAGCCTCTCTAGCCCAGCTACCATCTGGACCTCCTCACAGTGAACTGTGCAAATTGTCAGAGCTGGTCCAGATCCTGCTGCCTCATCAGTGGCTTACAAACCCCTGCTGCTGAGAGGCTGTTATTTATAGCAGTGTAAACTCAGTGCAGGTCTTTGAAGCCAAAGGTGTAAAACTGCTTCAGGAGAACAGAAAACAGAGACCTTGTGATTCATTTTCCAGCCTGCAATTAAGCCCCATTAAAGGCATAGTGTGAATGGTGGCTTATTATCTCTTTTCACTGACAAGCTGTCAGTTTACTCAGCTGTTGTTAGCCAGTATTTTGACTTTGATGAATTCTGGTACCCACACTTTTTGCTCTTGTTCAGGTATTTGGGCTTCACTGGTGTGAATTGTCTCTCACAGAGAGGAAGGCTTTGGGATTTAGGCTTCGAGTTTTGAGGGAAACTTCATAATGTTAAGGATAGTTCCCCTTAGTGCCTGGTGGATTCTCACAAGAGGGTTGGAAAAATTAACTTCATCATTGAAATGCAATTGCTCAGGTGTACAGTCAAGCCTGCCTGGGGTTGAGAAGGTACAAGAGAAAAGTGAAGTCAACTCCTGCTCTGTTTTTCTCCGTTCATATGACTCTTTGCACACCCTAAGCTATTGGTTTCAGCTGAAGGCCATAAATAAGAATTCTGCTTTGTACACCCATTCTCCTGTTTGACTTGCTGAGCATTCTGTTGTCTTTCTCAGGCCCCGAGCTGCTTCTTCCTGGTTGTACTAAGTGATAACATCCAAAATATGCATCTTTCATTGCAGTAGCTGTTCCTGTTTCCCAGTCCACTTTACTTTTGGGGTGTTAAAACTGCAGCCTGTACTTTGCATTCCCTATCCTCTCTGAAGTGCTGATTGGATCTGCAGACTTCTACCTCCAGATGTTTGGAACTGAAGTACTTTGTCTTTGATCCAGGATCTACCAAGACAAAACCAGGACGGCTCCTATAAGGCTATCTTCCTAAGATATGCTAAGCAGGTATCCTACCTATAACATCTTGCTAAATAGGGATGTGGACTTGCAAAAGGAAAAACTGATCTATGATGTTGATACAAATCAATGTAGAAAAGTGTTTTATGGGGGAAATCTAGCTCCATCCTCAAGCAGATACCTTGAAAAAGGTATTTGATTGGGCTGCCAAATACCCCAGAAAAATGAGACATTCAGCTGGGATAGGTTGGATAGCCCCATCTATCAGTGCAGGACTGGAGATTTGTGATTGTGCTGGTGACGGGCTTGCCTGTGTACTTTTTTGGCTTTGGTTTGCTTATTTACTGAAAGCAATTAGAAAACCTTGGGTATTTCCATCCCCCTTCTCATCAGCATCGTTTTCCATTTGCCTTCACAACAGTTGGAAACCAGACATCAGACAGTGTTTGAGTAATTGATTCCTGCTCTTTCAGAGCCAAACTCTCTGTGTTCACAGGAGATATTTTTAATGGTTTAATAAATAGTTATAAAGGACTCCTTGACTTAGTGAAGAGGAAAAAAAACTCACTGCTGAAAGTCTTTGCACAGTGGACCTCTTGCAGTTAATAGTTGTATCAATGCATGAAGGTGAAAATGAGCACCTTGCTGAATGCCGCAGCAGTGTATCAGGTGGGAGGTAGAAACGTTTCCCAATGGGTAGCTCAGAGGGTAGCAGTACCAGTGCCTGTGCTCCCAGTCTGCTTGTCCACCCCAGTTCACTGAGCCTGCCCATCAGCAACGTGGTCTAGGGGAAGGTGTCCTTGTCCATGGCAGGAGGTTGGAACTGGATAAGCTTTAAGGTCCCTTCTAACTCAAGCTGTTCTACTATTCTGTGATAACTCCCCAGCTATTGGCTAGTGAAGTAAGCAACTGTTTACTTTCCCTCACTGCTGAAAATATCCCCTGGTGATGGAAATGCCTGCAACTGCCCTGCAGACTCTTGTGAGGAAGGACAAAGGGTGGCCCAGCAGTGTGGAGAGCTGTTACAATCCTGAGAAGGTGCTGCTGCTTCTCTGATATAAGCAGAGGTCCTTCTTGATAAAGTAAAGAAGCTTTGGGCTAAAGTGACACAGGAGAAAACCCTATGCTCACAGACCTCTGTTTGCATTTTGTTCTACATTAGGGCTCAGAAATCGATGCCTCGCAGCTGCAAGAACTCCTTAATGAAGTGATCCTGCAAGGTGATCTTGATCCTCTGTAACCCCAGCTAATGTCTTTGGTGCTACTCTATCCTTAGTCTAGTGTAAATTAGACAGAGGATTTAGTGGTGCCCCGATGCACCTCAGAAGCCCTCAGTGTGGCTTACTGCAGTGTTAGATCTTGAAGAATGAGAATTGCCTCCACCAGGGTTCCTTCTGCTTTGCAGACTTACCCCATCCCGTGCTGTCTTCTGGAAGCCCCTGCAGTCCCCATGAACATCCCTACCTGCTCTGTGCCCCACCAATTGCAGCTAGGACTCATTCCCTGACTGGGCTGCACCAGTGAGTGCCGCAGGGAGCTGTGCGTTCCATTCTCCTCGCTGTAACCCAGTTTCTCCCAGTTCAGACCTGGCCTGTGCTGCTCCTCTGCAGAGGCCTCAAACTGGCTTCCAGCATATCCCAGCCTTACTAATCTGTCCACCTGGATAACAGCGCAAGACAGGCACAGCTGGAGGGCACAAACCGATTGAGTCACACACAAGGTTCAAAGCACTCTTAGGACTGGCTAATTCTGCTTAAATGGCCTTTCTAGTCAGTCATTTTCCTTATCCTTATTTTAAGAGGGAAGGGTTGCCATTAGGGCAGGAAGGTGGGCAGAGAATGTGTAGTTAGCTACCTGCATGCCCAAAGAGGGCACTTGTCCTTAGGGAAGGGAGCAGAAGAGATATCTGAGGCATATCCACTTCCCCAGTGGACCTCAGCCTGGCGCATAGCCCTTGTTGCTGTCTGAGCCAGATCTGGGGCTTTCTAGTTACATGAGCCCTCAAGCTGGTGTCCTCTTTCCCTCCAAATGGTCCTTGCTCTCACTAATTCCTCTATTTTGTCAATCCTTACAGATGAAATGACCAGCCTGGGAGGAAGATTCAGTTTCGATTCATGCAGAGGCATTTTAGCTCTGATGGATGTATCCTTTCAGCAGAAGCAATAAACTTCCCCAGTGCTGCCCATCCTTACCTTGAGTTATGGCTGAGCTGAGCATTCCAGTGTGAGAACCTGCAAGTAAATATTTGACACAGCCCCCAATAAGTAATTGTCTCAGAGTCTATGCAGGACTTTTCCATGCATGCACTCACTCTGGTGTGTCCCCTAAAGGTGAGGGTCAACCTTCTGCTACCAGCTGGATCTTTGCTGTCATTTTCCCCTCTGCAGGTCCCAGGGCTCAGCTAAGCTTCACCCTTGGGTGCAGAGTCCGAGGTAAAGAGACAGCACAGAGCTCAGTCATAGCTCAGCTCTTCCATCATGCTTGCAACCACAGTGGCTTGCTTGGGATGGCAGCTCGAGCAGGCTGCTATCATTGCCAGCACTGTCACTGCCACATCACAGGCACTTGCATAGCAGGCCATTCATCTTTTCCAATGTATCTTCCCTATTTAGATGGATCACATAGTTTTGTTACCATTATCAACTAAATACTGTGCAGCCACTCTCTCACTATGTACCCCAACCATGCCCCCACATGGGATAGGGAGGAGAACTAGAAGGAGGTAAAATCTGTGGGTTGAGATAAGAATAGTTTAATAACTGAAATGAAGTGAAACATAATAATAATAATAGTAGGGAAAAAAAGGAGGAATAAAATTCAGGAAACGCAAGTGATTCACAATCCAATTGCTCGCCACATGCTGACTAGTGGTCAGCTCTTCCCTGAACAGATATCAATGGCTCCTAGCCAACACCCCCAGTTTCTATACTGAACATGATGTGCTATAGTATGGAATATCCCTTTGGCTAGTTCAGGTCAGCTGTACTGGTTGTGCAGTGCTCTCTCCTGACTTCTTGTGCCCCTCCTCAGTGGCAGAGCATGAGACCGAAAAGCCCTTGATTTAGGGTAGGCACTACTTAGTAACAGCTGAAAGATCAGTGTATTTTCAATATTCTCACATTAAGTCCAAACCAGCATTGTACCACCTATTTGGAAGAAAATTAACTCTATCCCAGCCAAACCCACAGCAACTGGAAATACACTGCTGGCCATTGTAGAACAAGAGAGCTCCTTGATGAAAACATTAATTCTTTTCCCTTGCTTGCTCATTGTCTCTTGAAATAACTTTGAGACACACTCAGTCCTTTGCCAGCTGTCATGGAATGAATAAAAATGGCTAGAGGTTCCTCTCTATTTGCAGCTTTCTGCATCTAGCCAGTGAAAGAGACTTTACCCCTTTTCCAGAGCTCCTCCTGGGCTAAGTGGACACTGTGAATGCACGGCAGACGCAAAGAACTGACAAAGCTACTTCTGTGCTTTAATTCAAGACTGATTTTGATTCTCTGGGCAGCATATTACCCATGTACAGTGTGACTTATCCTGATCTGCAAAGACAGGACCAGCTTTTTTCACCCTGGTTTCATAGCAGTGGCACTTACCTGCTTGTATTTCACTGGTGATGAGTTTTGGTTTCAGGGAGCTTTCACCATCCCAGCTACAAAAGGTGAGGTGCACATCTGCCCAGGGCTCGTAGATGGTGTGTGGAAGAGATCAGGTCCACTGACATAGTCCTCCAAGCGTCCTGCTCCTGCAGCTCATGGGGGGGAAGTGTTTCCTCACATGTGATATATGCATGGCTCAAAGGCTGCTGGTGCGTTCTGACAAGAGCAATCCGAATCAGCTCCTTGTTCTCTTGGCTCCTTCAGTCCCTACTACTCCAGGAGGATCTAGCTGGAGCTAATACTGTGTTGCCTCATGTACAGAGGCAAGGCAATATGCGCACATGGCCTGGAGCATGGGGTCGTGTTTATCCACATGGACCTCTGTGCTCAGTGGCTGAATGTCAACAGAAGTGATCACTGTAGGCTCCCCTGTGGTTAAAGGTGCTATATAAATAGAAGCCTTTTGCTGCTTGCGAGCGCAGGTATAAGCAGCTGTACAGTGTGCCAAAGAAGGTGAACTCTGAGCATTACTGAGAGCAGAAAAGCTCTTGGCTTTCTCAACATAAATTGGCAGGCAGAAGAGACTGTACCTTATGTCTGCTCGTATGTGAAGGCAGCATCCTTGGGAACAAAGGTAGGCCTAGGTCTCATTAACTGCTCAATACTTAACTAAATGCACAGCTCAACTCGAACGGCAGACTCACACTGCAGGAGTTTGGGAGCCTCTGGCGAAGTCTCACTAAGTACATGGTACATGGGAGCTGCTCTCTTTGCTCACACTGCACTCTTGGGCTTTTCATCAGCAGGGCGCAGATGCTTGGTGAGATCAAAGCACTGGGGGAAAAATGGTGCTTGCTTAGGGGGCCAGAATTGCCCTCATTCAAAGGCTTAGGTCTTAGGAAGCAGTGGTGTGTGTAAAGTGCTCCAAAGGAGCAGCCAACGCTTTTCTATTGCAGGGAACATTCAGGGAAAAGTGGGAAAAGGTGGGAAGGCCAATTAGACTCAGAGTTTGACGGAAATCTTTGTGCCACCACTGGCAATGTTTTTAAAAGCTTTCTAAACTGAAATGAGTTCTTAAACGGAGTAATCTGAAAAATACCATTTCCTCATTGCTGCAGTCTGTAGTGGAAACGTGTAGGATCCGATGAAAGTTTGGGAGAAACATCTCTGCTCTGGGATAGACATAAGGTCTAAAAGCAGTGAGGACACTAGTTTGCTTTCTAGGATTGATCAGCGTTGGGTAGGCTTGGCTTTGTTTCATCCCTCCTGAGATGTCCTTAGACCACCCAGGACATGTTGTGGCAGTTCCCTTTCTAGCAATGGCGCTTTTCACCCTGACAGCACCTCAGGTGTGGCTTGTGGGGTTTCAATGGTGTGTTGGGAAAAATGACCCCACACCATTCTGGGACCCAGGGACTCCTGGCTTATTTGATGTGTTACAGACAATGTCTTTTTGTCAGTTAGAGTATTTCCATTGCTGCCTGCACACATTAACCAGGGAGAGTCAGCAAAAAGGCTTCCACACACCCAAAACTATGGGATTTCTTGCACAGTAACACACTGTCTGAGCCTTCTGGAATCGGCTCTCCCTTGTCATGGTCACCCCATCTCCCCTCTTGAACTTCCTTGCCACCTATTTATGAAGGAGGGAAAGCATTCTATGTAATTAGGTGCAGTAGTAAATTTGGGGAAGGTTGATATGGGCTTGAAATGTACCTTTTTCTGTTTTGTTTTTCTAGGATATCTTCAGCAGGGAAGACAGAAATCATTCTGGATTTCTGGATGTGTCTGAACTGAAGAGTGCAATACAGTCAGCAGGTAAGTCCATAGGTGCTGAGCAATTCCCTTTCTTGACCCTATTGCAATGAGGGAAAGGGTGAAAAAGAGAAAGAAAAAAGAGCTTCAGGAAGAAAGTGGCTTGGATTGCACAGAGGTACCAGTTAAATCACAGCTCTGCTCTAAATTTGCACTGTTGTAGAGCAGTGAAACAAAGCTCTTTCCAGGGAGAAACCCTTTGCAATGCAACTGGTGAGGCAGCAGAGATGCAGAGAAGCACAGCACTGACCAGAGCCTGCAGTCAGCTTATCTGTAGTCTCTTTAGGCCACAGACAGTATATCCAGCAGAAGAAAGGAGCAAGGAAGAGTCGATACTCAGCATTTCCCCAGTTTCTCTCCAGGGCAGTGACAAAGTCTAAGGAAAGCCCCAGTGACAGACAGTTATTTAGTTTGCACTGACCTCTGTTGGCTACATGAATGCTGAAACTTGCAGTGAGTGCATGGGAGCCCTCTAAACAGAATCATAGAATCAACCGGATTGGAAAGCACCTTTAACATCAAGTCTAATCCTTAACCCAGCACTGCCAAGGCCACCATTGACCTAGGTCACTGAGGACCTATTCGGTTTGTGAGCACCTCCAGGGATGACATTCCACCACTGCCCTGGGCAGCCTGTTCCAATGCCTGAGCACCCTCTGGGGGAGAAATTGCTCTTAATATCCATCTAAACCTCCCCTGGCACAGCTCGAGGCTGTTTCCTCTTGTCTCATCCCTTGTTCCTTGAGAGCAGCGACCAGCCATCTCCTGGATCCATCCTCCTGTCAGGTAGTTGTAGAGAGCAATCAGGTCCCCCTGAGCCTTCTCTTCTCCAGACTAACCCCCCTGCTTCCTCAGCTGCTTGCCATCACACTTGTGCTCCAGGCCCTGCATCAGCTCCATTGCCTTTCTCTGGCCCAGCTCCAGCACCTCAATGTCTCTCTTGTGGGGCGCCCAGAGCTGAATGCAGGATTCAAGCAAAGTATAAGAGCAAAACGTTTTAGGTGGATCATCTCTCCAGAGACTTTATGTGTGAAATACAGCTCTAAGCCATCAATCCTTTAACAACTGTACAGTAGAGAAGCTCCCATTTGGCTACCTGGAGCTTGGAGAGTGATATTATCCCCAGGAAGAACCCAGTGCAGAATTGCTATCCACAGAAGCCATCCGCTCAGGGTATGTATGTGTAATTTTTTTCCTGCTGTGAGGTTGAAGAGCATTATCAGCTGCCTGAGGAGCATTGCACTAATGTGCCAAATGTCAGAGGAGAAGCTGCCAGGTCCATTCTGTGAGAAAGGTGCTAAAGTGTAAAACTGGGAGGAAAAACATATATTGAGGAGTCCTGACAGCCAAAGCAGTATTTGAAGGGATAAAAAGGTGCTATTAAATTACAAACTCAACGTATGTGAGGCTATGAGCAGTGGGGGAAAAGAAGAAAATTAAAGCTTATTCTTGCCACCTTCTGAGCCAGACAGCTGCGTTTGAATCTGGCTTTGCGTTAGGATGATCCCAGTCCTGGCTTGTAAGGAGGGGGGTGTGAACACTCCCAGAAAGTGTTTGGTGCTACCTCTGGGAATGGCACTAATGTATTTAAATACAGCTTCTAGCCAGCTGCTCCCTGAAGTGTTTGGTGCTTTCCCCAGCAAGAACAGTGAGGTGTGTGCTTCGTTGTCACTGCTGCCCTACTGTTTCAAAGCTTAATAATGATGGGTCAGATTTTCTCTCAGGATAAAGCAAGCTTGGTGCATTATCAGCGGTGCTGCCCTGTCATGTATTTAGAAACCACTCATTGGCAATATTAAATGTATCAAAATAATAAAGACAAAAAGGGAAATGTGAAGTCTGTATTTTAAAGTTTGACTAAAACCAGAGTAAAGAATCCAGCAGACAAAAGTTGTGGTGAGTAACCTTACATATAAGTAACAGCACATAAGTGAAACATCTTGGGAACAGAGAGGACTGCCACTTCAGTCTTGCTGATGAAGGTAATTGAGAGACATTGCCAGATGAGCAGATTTCAGAGCATATCCCAGACAGCCCATGCCAAATTGTTGGTGTTTTTTTACTGTAAAACATCTATTACTATTACAACATCTTGTAAGCAGCACGGAAATGCTTGCTGGAATCTGCTCTGCAGAGAGAGCTTGATTGAATTCCCACTGCCTCCCAAAGGTTAAAACTGAGACAGAACTCACTGCTCACTACTACAGTGGCTCTTGGCAGCAGTTTAAAACCAGAATCAAAGAAGAAATGTTATTAATTAGACTTTTAATTAGTGTATTTATCTCCTAGGGGAAAGAAATAAAAATCAGGTTTCTCTTACTTGGAATGTGCCTTAAGCCCAAATGTATTTGATTTATTTAAATACCCAGCATTGTGTGTCTGCTTCCTGCTGGAGTACTTCTCCAACTAGGCTCACGCGACCAGATTTTGTTGATGTACAACCCACCTCCATGGGTGTATCTCCCCCTGTGTGGATGTGGAGAAACCATACCCTTCTTTTCTGCTTGTTTAGCTCATTTAACTCCATGATGATTGCATTTAAAACGTACAAGTTTTAAGAGCTGGTTGAAAAATCAGGAAAGCTAGCTGAGCCACTAAAACCCAGGGACAAATGAGACTTGTCTGAAGCCTCAGAGAGTGCATTCAGCCAAAGCTATCAGTCCAGCTCTCTGCAGAAAATTTCCCTTTTGTTTAGCAAATCAGCTTTTAGTGCAAAATACATTTAAATTGTTCCTTTTATATAGGCAGCACATTTAGGGTAGTTTTATTTAACTAATAAAAGAATCATTCTAAAAGGCAATTTTTGCTCACTCAATTGAATACCAATTTCCATCCAAACACATTGTGACACAAATTCTGAATAATCAGCTAATAAAAAAGAAATGCACCCTTCACTATTTCATAATAGAAGAGAAAATGTAAAAATTAAGAATCCCAGGCATGCTGCACTACATAATAGCATGAGTACGTAGCAGCTCCCTTTTTAGCAGAAAGCAGCAGTGATATTGTAAATGCTACACCAGACTTTAACAGTTATAAGCCAAAGAATATCACCCTTTCTTATGGAAAATAAAAGCTAAAAAGGCAACTCAAGATAGCATTAGATTACTTAGCTCAGTGTTTCCTGCTTGCTGACTGAAGCCACAGTTCTAATGACTGGAAGAACTTTGATTTTCCATCACTGTACACTGACTCTTATGCACAAACCTGGGGAAAGGCAAACTGTTGTTTCCAGGGATGCAGAGACCTAAGAGGACAGGGTGGTTTCTCTGCAGGGTGCCCAGGACCATCAGAGCTGGTCCACCATCCCACATGGTGTCCTGTCATTCCTCTTCCCCCCACAGGTCTGGCTGCTAACGATCAGCTCCTGCGCCTGATGACCTTGCGATACGGTGATGCTGCCAGGAGAATCGGCTTCTCTGACTTTGTGTGCTGCATGCTGCGCCTGGAAACCATGACCTGTGAGTCTTAGTGCTGTGGGGCCTGGGATAGGGCAGGGGCTGTGGCAGCAGAGGAGCTTGCAAAGGCACACTGAGAGCAGAGGCAGGAAGCAAGGGACACAATGCTAGATGTGAAAATATACGTCCAACACATAGCTTGGAAACAACAAACCTGCCGCCAAAGGCCAGGCAGCCCTTTGAGCAGCCTGCTTGCCGGAAACCAGATTTGTCTCCTTCCCACAGGAGCAGCTGGCTGCTAGAGAGTGGTTTAGTGCTGGGAGAAAGCAGCTGGGAATACATCAATGCCCTCACTGAAAAGAGCCAGAAGGAAAGTTGTCCTCCAGTTTCCCATCAGAGTGCATCAGACTGCCTGTGGGCTGCAGCAGCACCATGCTGCCCTGTGATGTTAATGTATATCCAGTTTCCTCAGCTGCCAATCCACTTTTGCTGCGTGAATTAACCTGGCCTCTGAAGGCTTGTCCTTAGAGCCCCTGTGCACTAAGACTCATTTTCTGAGTCCAATCTCTGCTGGTACCCTTCCACGCAAGCTTGAGCATCCTGGTCTACAGCAGAGCTTCCTGCAGCTAATGGTGTATTGCTGGTACCGCTGAGGCAAAACTGCATGAATTCATGCCCAGTGGAGAGGAACAAGGCAGCACATCTCAAGTGAAAGGCTTTCTGTGGCTAAAAATCAGGAAAGTCTGGATCACAGCATGGGAGGTGCTTTTATGTATTTTTTCCCCCCTTTTAAATGGGGAGATGTTTTCCTCACCAACTTACGTAAAGTTCTCTCAGATTTTGGCAAGGAGGAGGTCTGAGGTCCTCCTCTGTGGATAAAAAGCCCCATGCCTGTGTTGTGTGCAGCTATTGTCTGGCAGCTGCAAGGAGGGAATGTCTGTAAATAAGCCTTTGCCTGAGAGTAAATGGAATTCTGTTTTACGAAAGCATAATTTTTACTACTCTAATAATAAGCATTTTGACTGGAAATACTGGTAGTTAAACAAACCCAGCAATTGTGACCCACAAGCTAGAACATTGCTACAGCAATTTAGTTCATCTTTGGAATGAGCTGGGTTTCAACAGTGCATGCAAATGAGTGTTCATTATTTCCCATGTGTTTTTACCACTGATGTTTGATGGGCCAATAGTGGTCAATGGATCCACCCAGATGACACTGCCTAAAACGGCATTTCAAGAGAGTGCAGCTCATAAAGCCGGACTGTGTCGTGATTTGAATGCTTTCATTAAAAGAAAGATAACTTATAAGCATAAATCTCTTTGTGATTTTTACACATCATTTGCTATAGGTGAAAATTTTTGTGCCTAAAATAGTTCTATGGTTGGTTTTTTTTTATCTTCAGAAAGGTCCTCTTACAACTTACTAATGCGCCAGTGTAAAGACAACTTCTTTACATCCATGGGGAAAGGACTCTCTGAAAGTTTCATTGCTGTCTGTAATGAGGGTCATAAAATGCCCTCAACTCCAGCAGTTATCACTTGACAGAGGGTTTAGTGGGGAATGTATTTCTCAAACTTTCAAATCATTGTGAATAAGATTGCTACAGGAGAGGATAAGAGTGCCACTTGGAAATAAAAGGCAGTCCACCTGTATGATGGTGTAAATGTAGTAGGAAAGATAAAATCTGTTCCATTAACTCATTGCTTGTCCTTTCAAGACAGCCAGAGGTAAGACCCAAAGCAAAAGCAGCAGCTTCTTTGCAAACTGTATTTAATGGGAGTTAATGAAGCAGCAAAGGGGCACTTACGTCTACCCAGAGGAGGTAACTTCAGCACTGTCATTTGTTCTTAGGAAGACTGTTAGGTGCAAGCCCAGCCCTGCAAATCCAACCTTGTCAAGGAGCTGGGTGCAGCATGGAGTTTCCTTGTTCTATGGCTTTCTTCAGAGTACGATAGGCTGGATGTGCTTCATTTTTCTAGTAGCTCTGGTTGTCTCCTAAGGGGCAAATGGGCAGCGCACCACTATGCCTTGTTCCTACACTCACCCAACAGCCTTGCACTTGTGTCTAAAGCCAGGCAGGTTTCAAAATGTTCATGGTCATACAGTGCCTTTTCCATACAGGGTGAGGAAAAAAGCTCCTGGAGGAATGTGTCATTCAAGGACAGAAAGGCTGAAATTTGTTCCAAGTTTTTATTACTGTTTATAACAGTGCACTTCTAGGAGAAAAGTAATTTCAAAATAAATAAACAGAATTCAAAATTCTATCATTTGACTTTATCCAAACACTTGGGTTTGGATGTTTCTCCTAGACCAATTGCAATATAAATGTGCACATAGAATATCAATATTTGAATGGATTTAAATTTCCTGATGGCAAAGTGTTGTGTCAGAAAACTTTCAGCAATGTTAATTTCCAACTGAAGCTGAATAACAGCAGCATCTGCATTTATATTCCCAGGAAAAAACTTGCAAGGCATACTAATGACTTCAAGAGAATTGGTTTCTTTAGAGCACACTGTGATCACTCACTGCCAGGGAGGATGGAAAAGGACCAACAGAAAGTTTCCCTGTGGGAAGATGTGTTTCATTACTTCGCTGCTCTCCTGTCAGTCTTCAGGCAGGAGGTACAATTGGTACAAATTACAGGAGGAGATGAAAGCAGTCACGTTGAGCACTCCCTATGCTTATACTCCTCCAGCATTGTGGCCCTGCAATTGGGATGCCTCTCCAGGCTGTGATCCCAGGGCCAAGAAAAAGGGTGTACCCAGCACAGAGATGTGCTGAGGCAGGGCAGTGTGAGTGGATCCCTTAATCAAGGCAGAGCATCCCAGCACAGGGATCGCAGCGCTGCTCCTCAGCTGCCACAGCCTTATGTATGCATTGCATTCTTGTTTTCTCCTCATGAAATGAGATTTTCTTTGTTCCTTCTGTAGATGCATTTCAAAACCTAGCAGAGGGGGGATCACAGATTTTGATGACAGCAACAGAGGTAAGAGTGCTCCTTCCTTCTCTCCAGGTCCGAAGTGGGCCCATTGAGTGTGTTAGTTAAAGATGATGTGTAGTGTATGTTACCAGGGGTTTTGCCTGCTGGATATGCTTAATGGGTGGGAGGTATTTCCCAGTCATACAGCCTTGCTAGGGTGAGCACAGCTCAATGGTGGCCATCCGTGCCTGAAGCAGTCTTCCCTTACTGCCCCAGACTCTCATTGTTGGAGATGTTGCTCGAAGTGACAAACAGAAATCCATGCCCTCCTTTCTTACTGCCCCATCTGTTAGTTTTGAATTGCAAAACATCTTGGTTTTGAGAAGGAAAATAATAGACAAATGCTTGCTGCTGCTGTTTGTCTTGAAAGCAGAGCCTGAAGGATAGCTAGCGGAATGGGGATCCATCAGATTTTTTATCAGCTAGTCTGAAGCAAAAATCCTGCTGTGCTCCATAGTGATATGCCTGAGTGCTGCATTTTATCAGTCTGGAGACTGTTATTTGACAACACAGTGTTTAAAAAGATATTTTTGCAAAACCCTTTTACAATCTTGCTGCTTCCTGTTTACATTCCATGATTAGTTCAGCAGCTCGGAGTTCATTAAATGTAGTTTGCACCAAGAGCTGCACATTTCCCAAGCAGAAGCCCTGAACCTGTGTTATGATCTGTAGGATAACCACATTCCCAACCCCTGCTATCTTTCCACTTGCAATCATGCAGGTGCCAGCCTCTCCCAGCAATTGTTCCTGCTGCAGATGCTGCAATAATTTATCATGGAAAGCAACATATGGAAAGTGTTTCTGGGTCTAAATTGTAATAAGAGGGGAAGGCAGTTTTAAAACCCCTTATCTATCCTGTGCAGGACAAAAGAACCATAGTCATTGAGTCAGAGCCTGAAGGTACCAAGACACATCTAAATACACTTTTTCTTCTTCCTTTTCCAGTGGCTGACTCTTGTCATGTACACCTAAGGAGATGTCAGAGCTCAATGTGGCTGGTAAGAAATCTCCTTATGTGCTATACATACTGAAAGAAAAGAGTGGGTGCCCTTTCAGCAGCCACGGTGAATATGAGTGGGGACCTTGCAGGAAGCTCACATTGGGGTTATGGTGGGTTTTGAAAGAAAGAGAAGGGTGAGAGCTGCAGCATGAGTGGGGCTGCAAAAGGAAGTGGACTTTGGGCTGTTTTTTCTGGGGAATTGCCAATGGTCGGGCTGCTCAGATCACCAATGGCTCTGTTAGCAGTGTGCCCCTGTTCCCACCTGAGATAATACATTTTCAATAGATCAGCTACCTGAAATTGTCTTTTTTGTTTTCCTCTGTGGGATGCAATTACTCCTGCATATTTTACGTAGCTGCAGCAAATGTAAAGCCAAGGATGTGAATATGAGGTCACTCAGATTTCTTGGTCAGTGTGATTCACATTTTTAATGGACTTAAGTGATTTAGCTTACCTTTGAACAACAGTCTCTTCCTTGTGCTTTGTTTGATGCTTGCTCCGTCCATGTCAGGCACAGAGAGGGGCTTTTTTACCCTGAGGTTTACCTGGCCTTTCCAATTTTGCCACTTGGTTCTTGTGAAGGACTCTGCCTTTTCCTACAAAACTCATTCTGATTATATATCCTTAAACCATGTTGGTCATTGTGCTTCTATTAGCCCACTAGGATGCAGCTATTCCTGTTGCAATGGTAAAGTGCTAAGTACAGGTCCCAGACATTTGTCACTGAGGAGGAAACAAGGAGAAAATCCAATCCATAGATAAAACATGCAGTGGGGAGCCAGCAGCCTACTGCCATTGTATTGCAGCTAAGCCCAGGAACTCATGGAGCACCCTTGGGCAAAGTCACACACTTCCCTTATCAACCTAGTTCAAATATGAAGTGAAAAAAAAAAACCCAAAACACAGTACTTCCATTGAATCCAGGGTCTGCATCCACTTGAGTGATGAGCCTTCCTATAGATAGGAATTATAATCAGAAATCATAGATTCCCAGACTGGTTTGGGTTGGAAGGGACCTTAAAGCTCATCCAGTTCCAACCCCCTGCCATGGGCAGGGACACCTTCCACTAGAGCAGGTTGATCAAAGTCTCGTCCAGCCTGACCCTGATACATGAGCAGCATCTCTGGTAACTCACATCCTGTTTCTGAAGGCAATTGATATCGAATGCCAGTTTGGGTGAGAAGCTGGAAGGAAAATGTATAATCAAGGTGTAAACTACACTCCTCCAGGAGGGAAACATGGTAGAATCAGACTCAAGGCAGTGACGGCTCTGTGTCCCTTGGCTCGAGGACAGCATTCATGCCCAGCTGCTCCTCTCTTTGTCCCTAATTGCATCCAGTACGTCCATCTGCATCAGGATCTGAGCTTCTCCTCCCAATATGCCTTCACCCCTGTGACCACGGTTTGCACAGCTATTCATTTGAAAGAATGGCCTGTGTTTTTGGAGAGCTTTGGAGATTGCACCTTCCCTTTGTCACAGCAAAGCTGTGTTTTGCTACGTTGATGTGCAGAAACAGATTATTCACAGCACAACATCCACCCCTTGCAATGCAGGCTGTCATTAGGTAAACATGAGACTAGGAGGACCTCGCTTTGGGGGATGAAGTTGCCTGAATTATTGCTTGCAAATGATATTCATAGTCTATTTAGTCTTCCTTTTTTCTTTCATGAATCATTCATAAACTGATCATAACTCCTACAAATATATAATTAATCATAATTTTCACTTATCGGTTTTGAATTAAAATCACTTGAGCAGTTTAGCAGCCACTTGCTGCCAGAGATGGGCATTCGCAGCACAGGGCCCTCAGAGGATTGAAACTCTTTAAACTAGAGCCTGACAAACACGTGGTGTTTGCTGAGTAGAATGCTCTCATTAGTGACTTCTAAAGACTGATCTCCAGCTACTTGTGTTTTGAGTGAGTCTTTTCACCTCTGTTTTAGGTGGCTTTTCTGCTCCTCAGCAGCACACAGCCCAAGACCATCCGATGCAAGAACCATCCATGGGGTTCTTGAAAAGCCGCTGTGAAGGAGTGAAACCAGGTTTCCCATGGACATTTGCTTATGCTTGATGGCACTCGAATGTCAGGATGAAGAGTCCTTTGCAGGCAAAGAGGCGTTGCTTTGGACAGAGAAGAGGAGATAATGAGAGCACTCCATGGGCAAGCTGCTAGTACTTAATGGCCTGGGCAAGCTCGAAGTGCTGACTGTAATAATCTCCTTTCATCTTCCTGTAAATAGTATGGCTGGTTCTTCTGTTAATGCACATTAGTCAGGAACAGCTGCATTAAATCCATTGCAAACAAGAATAGAATCAGGCCTTTTGTGGAAGGAGTATGTCACATAGGTAACAAAAATAATTAAGACACAGTTGTATTATTTCTTAATTTGCTTGTGTGTTATTTCTAAATGCCAGAAAAAGGTTGAAGAAATTACTCATAATTCATAAATATTGCCAGAAGCTTTGCGATTTTTTAAAACTTTTTGTTAATAAATTAAAAGAAAATCAAGTTTTGTGCATATTTCAATTCACCAGCCGTAGGGATTCCATTTGATTTGCTAGGGCAATGAGGAGGCATATTAGAGACATAGAACAGATTGCTCAATGGCTTGTTTCTGATTCCCAGCATCAATACCAGGACTGTCTGGGAAGAGACAAGTTCCTCTTTCCCTGCCCTGATGTCTTTAAAAGCATAGGCCTTCTTCAGATACAATTCCAGCTCAAAAGTTGAATGTGCTAGATAACTGTAACCCTGCTGTGTCCCACACACAAACTCCACCTTCAGACTTTTTATTATGGTGATAACAGTAAATCTGCTGATCGACCCCACTCAACTACTGAAAAAAAAATCTCTGAAAACTGTCTGTGAAAATGCCATAAAGGATGCAAAGGTCAATGGATGAAAGCAACTCAGGGTTTCCATGGCAATATAATTCACACCATGCCTCACCCAGACCTTCCACACAAGTTTCCATTGGGGCATCCACTAGCAAGAGATTTACTTCTTTGGCAACAAGATGCTATATGGCAGAGTAGCAACTGTGTTACAAGGTAAAGAAGGGATTGGAGTTTTGTTATTAGGAGATCAGTCCATGCCCTCTCTTGTTCTGCAGCTTGAAGAGCCCAAACTTTCACCAAAAAGGATGGGAAAGGAAATCACTAAAATTAGATTATTCTGATATTTCTTTCCCAGCTAGTTTTAAACAAATAGATTTCTTCTTAAATATGTGACTTACACATCCCACCTGAAATCACCGATCATTTATTAAGCTGTCTGAATGTGCTGGCAAAGAGAGGGGATAAATAAAAGAGGTGACCATGGACAAATAAATATGTTTTGCTATAAGGGTGTATTAATAGAGCCATTCAGAGAAGTATGCTTGTTTAGTTTAGCCTGGGAAGTCAAAAAGGGTAAGTAGAAATCTGGAACTACTTCTGTCTGATGCCCACCACCCAGCTCAGGGATGCTCGAGCTGGCTCAGACATGCTGGGAACAAGCTCTTTGTAGCTAAACAAAGTTGTCCGGGGTAAAATTGTGAAATTCAGTTTAGGTCAACAGGTTTAAATACATCCTTGATGCATGGAAGTGCCATCTATGAAAATAGCAAGCCATAAAGATCAGTCTTGAGAATCTTAATTTGCAAACAATGTATTACTTTCATTTTTGTTATGATGTGTAATTTCTTTTCTGTGAAAGGCAGTGATGCTTATCATGAGACAAAGATCATAGAATTGCAAAGTGGTTTGTGCTGGAAGGGACCTTAACTCTCATCCAGTTCCAAACCCCTGCCATGGGCAGGGACACCTTCCACTAGACCAGGTTGTTCCAAGCCACATCCAGCCTGGCTTTGAACACTGCCAGGGATGGAGCAGCAACAGCTTCTCTGGGCAACCTGTGCCAGTGCATTGCCACTCTCACAGGGAAGAATTTTTTCCTAATGTCTCATCTAAATCTCCCCTCTGTCAGTTTAAAGCCATTCCGCCTTCTCCTGTCACTACAAAAAGCCCCTCTCCCAATTTCTTGTAGCCCCTTTAGGCACTGGAAGCTGCTCTAACATCTCCCCAAAGCCTTCTCTTCCACAGGCTGAACAAACCCACTTTCAGCTGAAAGGAGTGGTTCTCCAGTCCTTTTCTCTAAATCTAGTCTTGCTAGCAGCAGACACCAGACATCCCAAGTGATACAAAGCTTGTTTCCCCATGGGTGGACAATGGGGATGAGGCTCATGTCATTCAAGGGGTGTGTGTATGCCCATGTACAGAGCCCCTGCAGCTGGTCACCAACCTCCACCACACCAGCTCTTCACTTTGGTGTGTGTGGTCTGTGCATGCCAGAGCCCTCTGAGATGAACCTATGGTTCCTTTGAGCTTGAGGGCTGGTGCCTGCATGCTGATCCTACACTGGGGAAGAAAGCCATAACTCACTGCTGTCAAGCTGAACGTGGCTGCCTGTCTGTAGCATTGGAAGAATTGGTATCCCACTTGATTTATACTTCCAACCAAGCTAATTAAGCAACAATTCAGGAGGAATCCATCATTGTGACAGACTTGTTGATTAACCATCCCACAAGCAAAGACAAGGGTGTTTGGTAGCCTGGAAAAAAAAAAGCCTGTTGGATCAGTAGGGAGAAAAACAGTGATTTGGCCAATCTGCAGCAGTGCCTATTATTTCCAAAATCAGTAAGTTTTAAGCATTTAACAAACACAGGGCCCAACATTAAAAACAAAAGCAGCTCAGATCAGTGGGGTGTTAGATAAGAGGGATAACTTCTACATCTCATCTTTGTGTGATTAAGCTGTGAAGGCAAACTTTATGGGGATAATGTCCCAGTTAAAATCTTCTGTGCGCCTTCCTCTGTGTGAGAAGTTGGCAATGTGAAGAAGCAAAAGATGAAGCAGATGAGATTATTGATTCCAAACTCCCTAGCACTGAAGATGGGATAAGGAGTTGATGAAATTAGGTAGGGTCTGAGACAACCATTAGCATTAGAAGGACTTTGGTGCAGAAGTGGTAACAGCTGAACTTGCGAACACATCCCCTGAATGTAGATGTTGAAGCCCTGCTGCTACTGCCCTTCCCCTGAGACCCAGAGGTATGTGCCTGGCAGAGATGGTCCCCAGGTCATCTCAGTATGGACGGAGAAGGAAGCTCTTGCACATCTTGCCTGCAGGACTTGATCCTGCAGATGTTCCCAGAGCATGCAGCATTCCCAGAAGCCTCAGAGGCTGTGGTTTTGGTGTCCATGCTGCAGTGACCCCATCCTGGCCATGAGCAGACCACTGGCTCATGCGCCTTAAGGTGTGCACTAATGATTTTTATGTTTGCTTCTTAATGCTGTGGAGTTCTTGAAGCAGGGACCACCCATGACATGCTACCACAAAAGCTCTGACCATGGGCTGCAGTCACAGGCACCTCTCAGGTAAGGGTGCTAGAGTAAGAGACCCATATTCCCTTGTGGAAGGATGCCTGCAAGCCTGGAAGCACTCAGCTCTTGCTGCTGCTTTAAGTGAGATGGTGACCCTTTCTCAAATGAGATATACCTGTCCTTCTCTCAGTACTGCAAATTCAGGGGGGCAGATGGAAAACCATCACGAGTGCCCCCCCCCTCTGTTTAGGTGGCTCTGCAGCTAAATGCTGAGACCGTTTCTTGATGGGGGATGGAGTAGGGGATTGATACCAGCTGTATTGAGCATTATTGTGTTTAGCCTTATTAGCTCTTGTCTCTAGGACTTCTTTGCCACAGGGCTGGAACTGATGGCAATTCCTTACCTGAAATGCTTTACCCTGCAATCCCTGCCTACACTCCTCGCTCATCAGCAGCACCTTTTCAGCCCTGGGGGGTGGGTTGCTCAGGCAGACTGTGAGTGCACCAGCCTTTGCAGGGCAGGTTCCCCACTGCCCTCCGTGGGCCCTGGGTGCCTGCTACCAGCTGTTCCCCAGCTATGCCTGGGCCTGGTGTCCCCATCCCGCTGTGGCACTGGGGTCCATTTCTGCTGCATGGCAGTGACATCTAGAGGCTCCCTGGCCTGAGCTCCTGCCTTTCAATGCTCACATACTGCTGGCAGCACATGGCAGGCAGAAATCTGCTCCTGATGCTCAAATTCTGCTCCCTGGGAAGCTTCACTCACACCCTAAGGGTAAAGCTCTACAAGGCTTAAATCCAAGTCCTTCTGTTGCCCTCTGTCCCTAAACCACCATGGGACGGATCTTTGTTGCAGCACCTTGAGGAAATTTGGCATTGCTTCTGGAATCCCAAAGGTCTGAGGGAGCCAACCCATGTCTCTTTTCTGAGAACAGACTGGTCCATGTGAGGCAGGTGCTGATTAATACATACAGCTTTCCACTCGGGGAAATACTGTTTCCTTGCTTAATGTGCTGCATATTAGATTCAGTGGCATCCAGCATCAAATGCAAAATGCCACAGGATCACCTCTGTATGGGGGCTGGGTGTGCCAGGTGAAAGATTCTTGTGCAAACAGTATTGAAAAGTAATGCACTCAACAAAAGGGGGTAAATATATCATCTCCATAGGGTGATTTATTCAAGCAGTTGATGAACACATCTTCTGAAGCGTTCCCCAAATTTGAGCTGATATGTGTATCATGGAGAGAGACAGGGGATATTATTGCCTATCTAATGGGTACTTGGTATTCAGTAGAGTAGGTACTCATTAGGGTGCTATTGCATAGGCATGGCAAGTCAGCAGAGCAAATTGCAAATGATCTTCTAGCCTGAAATCAGGGAATGAGCAGCCCAGTTGAGTAGAGCTCTCCCACAATACAAAATCTGTGGGAAGATTGCAGTGAAAAGCAGGATGAATGGTGCTGGCCCATCCTGTGAGCTGCTTTAGACTTGGAAACATTCAGGAGAAAAGTTAGGTCGTTCCATTCCTGAGGTCAAAGATCTCTGGATCGCAATACAGAAAGTCTTGAGAGGGTGAGAGTAGGGAGCCAACCAGCAAGGTGAGACAGGAGCGACCAAGGCACTGTCACCTCCATCCTCCTGCCATGCATGATAGCTCATGATGCCAGGGAGACACTGCACATATGCAAGTGGATGTTAATAGCTTCCTTTATTTAGCAGCACTCTCATGGGTGAGGAGTTCAAGTCCTCATAGAAGTGGCTTTGGAGGAGTTGAGGGCAATGGGGCACAGAAAGGTTGATGCTCCTTCACACTGCCTTCAGTAACCTCTGCTTTCTGTGCAGGTGTTTGTTGCTTTCTCAGGGGCTGCACAATGGCTCTTCTCACCAATGCTAAATCCACATCTGGACAGAAGCAGACGCTGCAGGTGTGGTGAGAGGAGAGGGCTCTCTGCCTGCCCCATAGCCTCTGTAGGATGTGCTGCTTTATGACCATACCAGAGGCACTGTCAGCCTGTGCTTGGGCATGTGCTGGTGGATGGTACCTTCTCTAGGTGCTAAAATCCAAGCAGAGCAGAGGGTCTCCAGGTGGAGTCAGGAGGAGAAGATCCATCTCTGCCTGCAGGCCCAGGACCGTGCGGCTAGCATAGCCTCCTCCCTGCTGCTGCTGGGTCATATCCATCCCCCTTACCTCTCTTTACTTGTTTTGTCTGCCTGATGCAGAGGAGCTGGGCTGTAATGACAGTTCCCAGCTCAGCACTGGGAGAAATGCTGAGACAACTTGTGAGGCACAGCCATGGGGTGAGCCCTCTCCATCAGCCTCAGGTTTCATGGCCTAAACCCCCTTCTTTTTCCCTCTGAGGAACACAAGTCACACCTCCCTCCATGGAGCAGGAAGGTGTCTTATTAATGGTGTGTGTGCGATCTGCAAGACCTAAACACAGTCATTAACCTGTGAAGACACTCATGTCTCAGGTTTTGTCGGGGTTTGTTATGTGTTCTTTTTCCCCAGACTAACATCTGGTATTCTCTAGAGCTCAGAGGTGACAGGAGGTGTGAAATGAAATGAAATGGAGGCTGTCAGGTTGTCTTCATTTTACTGGGGGGCAAGAAGAATGGTGGAAAGAAAGCAGAGGCTGTGAATGCCAGGGACTTCTTTTTCAGATACTTTCTTTTTCCCTTAAGCGCTGGCAGAAAAGCCTCCCTTTTCATTGTTTTATCAGATGAAAACAAGGGGTTGTTTTTTTTTTTTTTCCCCCATTGGAAAAAATGAACAGTTTCAAGCTTTGAGATCAAAAAATCATCAGTAATGGTCAGCATAATGTTGCACTGCTGTGCTCCTCAGAAATCAAAGTTAGAAGACCAATAGGACACCTAACCAGGCTGCAGATGGCACTGGTTTCCAGTGAAGTCCCTTGGCCAAAGCCACCCCCAGCAGGCTGAAGATGTTAGGAAGTCAGAGAGAGCAATGTACTGTGGTGGGCTTGGATGTGCTCTTCTGGGCTCTGCCTGCCAGATGTGGGGTGCATGAAAACCATGCTGTCAGAAACACTGAGCTTTAGTGACACCAGCTTAAGCCAACAGCAATGGGAAAGTGTGCTTCCTGCCAGCTCTGCCTCTGTTCCCGATGCTGACCGGGCTGACCTTATGGTGGACTCAGAAACTCCAGGTCCCCCAGGCACTAACAAACAACTTACCTGACAGCTTTACGCTGGGAAACAGCATCTTTGGCTCAGCTCTTTAAGCAGACAATGGATTCAGCCTTCTTATTTAATGTTCTTTTAATATGAGCAAGTCCTAAAAAAGGCAAACATCTGCAATCACACATCTCTGCTGCTGAGACATGAAGACATGACATTGCAGGCTTTTCTTCACAGACAGCGGGCTGTTCTTATAGCCAAATTCAGCGTATGGGATAGAGGAATCCTGTTTCCATTAACCCACATTTGTAGAAATAATTTCTGGGGCTTTCCCTGGTACTATGTATTTTGAGGTCTTATTACTCACCGTTTCCCAAAGTCTGAGGGAGCACCGTGCTGTCAGGCACTAGTCACATCCAACAGGCAGAAGGCTGAGCAAACAGCCAAAGTGCCAAACTAAGGGAAGCAATGGCCAGAAGCTGCCTGCAAAGCTGCTGAAAGGTTGAGGAAACTACGTGGTGTCCATGCTGAGCCATCACAGCTATGTCCTGGGATGTGGCCCTGGTGCTGCTGGGCCAGTGGTGGGCTGGCACACATTCCCACTGACGTACATGAGAGGTATTCATGAGTCGCACATTAAAAACCAAAGCATTCCTCTAATGAACAGACTGCTTTTACTGAGATTGCATTGTGTGTGAGATGCTAAGTGACAGCCTTTGTTATTTCAATGTAGTAACATACTTCTAGGGTAGCATTAACAAAAACATAACTGGCATTAGGCTATTATACAGATATTCATGGCTTTCAAGGTACTTTATGGATGAGTTGATTCTGTTCTGCAGGTGGGAAAACTGAGGTGTTATTTCCTTCTCTAGGCCTATGGGAAGTTGATAACAGAGCAGGCAAGGTCAAAAAAGGAAGCAGGATTCCCAAACGTCCCTTTTAGTTTTGACTGAAAGATCTGAGGCTCAACTGTACCCTGCAGTACAAAGTCAGCAGCAGGAGTTTTTAGGTCAGGAACAGATTGTTTCTCTTTTTTGACAAGATGTGCTCTGATTAGATGAAGACTTCATTAATCCAGGGACGTGCCATGTCATGTATAATACAGGAGAGCGCAGGGCTGGAGCACAATGTTCTCCTGCAGCAAGAGGATCTGAAGTGGTGAGGTCTGGATGACAATGACGATAGCTACTGGTGTTCCAGTGGGATCCATCCTGTGGTGGTTCACAAGGCAGAAAAGCTGGCTTGGGGGCACATGGGGTCAAAGTCATCATGATGTCCTCTTACCAAGCTGTTCAAGAGCTGCTCAGTGGCAGCCTTTACGGATCCAAATGGATGTTTACCAACCACTTGTGGTGATCTACCTGCACCCATTCTTTGGAGAAATGGACGAGTTTCAGACTCTCTTCCTGAAAAAAAGCAATGGAGGCATGCAAAGCTTTGGCAAATTGGAGTTTCCTGGGCCAATGCATTTAAACAAACTACTTTTCCCCTCTAAAATGGGCAGATTGGATAAGAACTTCTGGAAATCAACACAGCTACACCCCCCCCGTACTGCTGATATTGAGACACTCCCCTGAGGCAAATCTCATCTTAATTTGTCATTTAAGGCGTGCGTTTTAACTACTTAATCATTAGGGAAAAGGCTTCTCCGCATTTACAGCAGAGTCATTCTTCTTAAATCCCTGTTTCTGCCGTTCTCACCTCCGGAGATTTCAAACACATAAACTTCACCTGAGGAGGATGTTGGAATAAGGGGTTGTTTGCCCACCTCCAAACAGGAGCTTTCCTGGGGGCCCGGGTGAACCTCCCGCAGTTTCAGACGTGAGCTGCAGATGGCAGAATTGAACTGCAGACGCACACTCTCGAACCGGCAAACCAAATGCTTTCAGCCAAGAGACAAGGTACCCAGCAGCATCCTGCAGGTGAGACTCGTGATATAAGGCCAAGACACTGCTTGCTTTGGAGATGTTAAACCCCTCTTGCAAAGTAGATGGTTTTCTTCCACAAACACATGGTCGGTACCGGTAGCACCGGGGCTGCTTTGGGGATGCTGCACCCACCTTACAGCACCCAAAAATGCGTGAAGCACTGAAGATAGAAGATTTCTGGCAGCTTCTGGTAGAAGAACCATTAAATAGGTCAGGAAATGGTAGGGCTCAGCTCTGTGGGACACTGTGGCTGCTTTGGAAAGCCATCACACAACTTCATAGGAAATGGGTACCAGCAGTGGGTACCATGCTGTAAAGGCATCCCCTCCTGTTCATGAAAAATCCACTCCCCGTCACTGTACCCTTCCCAAGGTGTTTGCTGTTGGAGGCAGGAGACTGTGCTAACGGCCATTTCCACTGGCCTGATGCAACACTTTCTGTGGCCTTGGCCCAGGAACACAGGTTAGAGGATGTTGTGAGATGCTCATCTTTCACTTCCAAAAGACCTTTTCCAGAGGAAACCTTGAGCCTGTGAGCCAGCCAAGCTGCACAAGATCTGAGGTTAGAAGACAAAAAAAAACATCTTAAAATAAATAAAGAAATGAATAAATAAAAATCCCTTGATCTTTAAGTGGGCTTTTGTCATGGTTTAAGCTCCTCAAACAGTTCCCTCACTCACTCCCCCCTCTTTCTTCCCCAGCCCCAGGGGAATGGGGTTGCGAATTAAAAGAATGCAACTCCCACAGGTTGAGATAAGAACAGTTTAGTAACTAAGGTATAACATAAATCACTACTGC
>JASSUY010034777.1:79732-115445 GCA_032466535.1 Forpus xanthops
AACTAAGGTATAACATAAATCACTACTGCTACCACCAATAATAATACAAGAGAAAATACAAGGAAAGAGAATACAATTGTTCACCCAGCCACACCAAAGAGTGCACCCCCTCACCTGATACCAAGCCCAAATCATGCAGTGCCCCCCCTAACCCTTCCATGTCTCTGCTCTCTATTTCTGCCTCCTGGGCATGATGCGGTGTGGTATGGAATACCTCCTTGGTCAGTTTGGGTCAGGTGCCCTGTCTCTCCTTCCAGCTTTCCCTCCTCCCTGGCAGAACATGAAACTCCTTGGCCAGCCTAAACATTCTAAGTCATAACTATAAGCACTGGTGTTATCAGCACTGCTCCCAAGCCAAAAATCCAAAACACAGTGCTGCACCAGCTACTATGAAAAAGAAAAAAATGACTGCTGCTGCTGAACCCATGACAGCTTTAAAGGGAGAAGGTGGGACTGAATCCTAGGTCTGGGTTTCCCAAAGCTGCATTGCACTTTCTCCTTGAACCTTTCTGCATTCAAGTAGGACCAATGGAGAAAGACAGGTGAGCTGGTATAAGGTCTGCCATGCTATAGAGCGCCACTTGTTTGTACACAGGCTTTGGGTCTGTTTCTCACCTTCAGCTCCTGCATAGACCAAGCCCTTGCTAGTTTGGGTCCTGTCTCTCCTCTGCAGCCTCTGGAGGAGCAATCCACTTTGCTTCCTGCTGCAAGCAAGGCAGTTTTGGTCGGAGGATGCTGTGTGTGTGCCTATACTGCAGAGCACAGCCCCATCAGCCGAGGAGCTCTGGCTGCCCTCATCCCTCTGAGCACAGAGCAATGCTGGAGCAAGCATACCCTGGATTCAGTGTGGCTTTCCTGCAGAGGGCTCTAGTTCATGGATCTGGACCTGTGTGATGATGAAGGGGAGCAGGAGGAAAAAGAGGAAACAGACCAACCTGGTGCCTCTGGAATTACAACATACAAGTTGGCATCTCTCTCGAAACCTATTTTCCCTTTGAGGAAAAACAACTCTTTTCCCACTTTAATTAGGCTTAATTGGCAATATGGCAACAGCCCCAATTCCTAGCCATTTCCTGGCAGGGGTAAATTTAGCACTGCTTAAACAGCAGCCACCACTCTGTCGTCAGCATGGCGAGGTGATGGCAGCAACAGCTATTACAGCCAGTAGAACAGGATATAACAGCATCTCGGTACTACACTCTGGCTGGGAATGCTAATGTCCTGGTGCTAACAACTGACTAATATGAAATGATGATCAGCAGTTTCTCAGGTCCATTGGTTTCTTGGCATCAGTCAAACAACCTCTTTTGCTGTTTCTGTGGACTTGCTTTTTGTGCTTTTTAGCTTGTTGCCTGATATGATTTGACAAGGGGGTTTGGTGTTGCTGCCTGCTGACAATTTCCCAGTGTTATAATGCTACCAGGTCTGATATTCCTTAATACTGGCCAAGTACAGATACATGTGAAGAACTGTTTAATGTTTCAGGTAAAACACACGCAGAGATAACATCTGTTCTTCATGTGTCTGCATGGGTATCCGCTCATTGGAAATTAACTCAAATCCGTCTACTTGAGCTAAGGATGAGTCTGAAGATCAGAAAGATGGGACATTGAACCCAGCCTCCGCATCCTTTATCAGTGTGTCCGTACCACCCCAGGAGGTAACTGAGATGCAGTAAGGGTGCTATGATGTCAAGTGGCAAGAGTGCCATTGCAAGGGAGGTGGAGCATGTGCTGATGTGAGATCATTTCAAGGTTGTTTGGAGCTTTCTTTTTTTGACTGGCCAATGAAAGGACTAATAGGTTGGAAGCAGCTGCTGTTTCCTAATTAATAACTATGGGAAAACGAACAGCCATACCTGTTTCTGATCACCAACGCTTGTTAAAGTTACGTGGCAGAATAAGGTATTCCTCATGTTTTGTAGCTAAATGAAGATAAGTCACTTGGTTACTGACCAGCCACAGAACAAAGTAAGTCTGATCTTTACACCATACTCTGGCTTGCTGCTGTGGCAGGCAACAAGGGAGAAAGGACAGAAAGGGCTACAGACAGCCCTGCCCAGTGCAGCATCCATCCATAGGCTGATAAATGCTGGGCCTTTCCTTCAGCAGCATGCACTGGCCTGTCTCCAGATCCTTGGTAATCTCCATATCCAGTGCCTCATTTCTGCTTATCCTAAATTTGCTCAAATCCTGGGTGTAATCCTTTGTCGAGGTGGAGGAGCATAATTCTATTTATTGAACTACTTTTCCGTAATTACATTTGCCTGTGGCTAGCTCTCTAATCTGCCTTTTCCCAGATCCCTCAATCACGCTTGAATCCATTTATGGCCACATATGTAGGGATGAGCCCCAGGGAGGCAGCTGGGCGCACATATATGTGCATGTATGTGTGTGCATGCACACATGCCCATGGGTGAGAGCAGGGCTCTTGGCCCTTAGCTGCATCCACCTGCCCGTGGCTCTAATCCCAAGCATTTATGTGGAGCTGCCATGTGCCAGAGTTGTCTGTTTTGCTTCAAAAGAAGCTGAGCAAACAGCTTCTTTACTATTTGTCCATACCTACCCTCCAGGGTGAGGCTGACCAGCAGGGTATGGGATAAAGCAAGGCCAGGTGATGGTTCTGATCTGGGTTGTCCTGTCCTGCTCCAGTGCACTGATAGGTGTCCCTGCCCATGGCAGTGGATTAGAACCGGATGAGCTTTAAGGTTTCTTCCCACTCAAACCATTCTATGGTTCTACAATTCCATAATTCTTTATTATACACAACGTCCCTTGACCGTGCCTTTTCCTTTGGATTACAATGACATTAGGCAAAGATCACTGCAGAGCTCTACCAGTCCCCCACTCTGTGTCTCCTGCAGTGACTGTTTCTTCCACCTGGAAGTGTTGTGCCCCTGCTCTTCCCCTCTATCTGCAGCTCCATCAGTTTAAGAACAAACACACCAGAAAGCTTTATACCAGGGCACTTGCAAGAAGAACACCCTGCAGGGTTGAGGCTGTGGCCTGGTGCTGGTATAAAGCATTTGGCTTCACTGTCACTTTTTGTTTGTTTGTTTGATAGGAACTAGATGAGAGGTGAATGGATCTCAGCAGAAATCAGGAATGTTGATAGGAGCATTACAATACGCAGCCTGCCAACACCAAGGAATTTATCACAGACTTCACCTAGGGAAAAAAACACAGAAAAAAGAAATCCATCATTTTCAGAAATGAATGTTTCCTTTAGTGAATTCAAACTGCTTCTTTAAATTGCATTTTCAACTGCATTAGAACACACAGTCAGAATCAGAGCAAAGTAAGCTGGGTGACGTGATGAAGTTTTCAGAGTGTCTCTAGGTGGGGAATTTGGACATTTTCATATTCTAATTCAGGAACAGAAACTGTAGATGCCTGCAGTTGTCTGAGGACTTGACGTCCTATAGGTTTTTCCACTCTTCTTGAAGGGCGAAAGACACGGAGTGCAGAGGCAGTGGCTTCTGTAAGGAGCTGGTGGTTAAGTAAGTGCCCTGTTTTAAAGAGGTTTGGGGCTGTTGGTGATTTTTCTAGCCCACAGGCATCTGAAATCTGAAATTATTCTCATAACAGATAAAGCATGGCTGTGAGAAGCTGATGGCTTGGGTGGGAAGGTGGGAAAGACCCCATAGTCCTGCTGTGTGGAGGCATCCTTTCTGGCTATCGGAAGGGAGCAGCTCATCTGTACAGCCTGGACCTCCTGCATCACCACGACCCTTTCATTTTAGACTCCTCCTGTCATTTAAGCAGGGAAGCAATGAGAATGGATAAGATTCTCAGTAGGCATTCTCTCCACCCCACATGGCTTCCAGGAGACACATTGCATGGCTTCATACCCGCAACATACTGCAGCTACATGTTACCTCTTTTTCAGCAAAGGGAGCTGAACTATACACCCATCCATTGCAAAACCCTTTTCTGTTTCCCCTCCTGTGATCTGGTTGTTAATGCTATCTAACCAGTAAATAGAATTTTAAGCAGCTTTCACTCGATGACGAGGCTGTGATAACCTTTGCCCCAAAACATGTTAGAGTGTGTTTGAACAGTGCAATGAAAACTCTCTGAAGATGAAGGCAATGGAAGAGCCAGAATTACAAATGCCCTGCAAGGCAGTTAGCTTAACATTTATTGATCTTCCCTGGAAACAAAGTGCTACAGCAGAGAGGTTAAGGGAAACAGATAATCAACACAAGAGACTTTTAACACGGGAAAACTGAGGTTGCAGCTTTAGGGAAGACATCTCAATACAAGCGCGGTGCCAAACTCTACAGGGTTTCCCAGCATGTCCACTGAGAGGCATTAGTTACCATACACTGAACCCATTCTTTTTGGCATTGAATCAGGGGGAGGTCAAAGTCCATGTCCTGCTTTTCTCTGATGGAAGGGACATATCAGGCATCAATTAAAGTGGGATTGAGAAGGTACATGTGGGTACCGAACAGTGCAGTCAGAGCTGGATTTCAGCTCTGGCAGCTCTTCTGTCCTTTGGCAAGGCAGACCAGGCAGCATCACATCTTCACATTAACTTTGGTTTACGCTGGACCAGGACTAGTTTCCTATTTGGCATCTGTTTCCAAATCAAAACCTTCACATTTTGGAGGTATGTGCCACTGCCCATGGGAAGCAGGCAAGGACAGACCCCAGCCCATAACCTTTCCTGCTGTTTGTCCTCTGCCTTTGGATCGCTAAGGCTTTGATGAAGGAAGGGTTGGCATCTATTTGCTCCAGGGGAGCTAGAAAGGTGTACAAAACCACTTGGTTTGATTCAAGTGGGTATTGACACAGGCCTGTCCCTACCATCAAGCCAGGCCTTTCTTTATGCGTATTGTGCTCTGGCCTCCAGCATCTCTGAAATATGAATATCTGCAACAAGATTCCTAATGCGCAGCTATGCGAAGCTATGTGGGGGATTTGGGTAAGAATATAGGATTGTGACTGCTTGTTTGACTCAGTAAACCTGGGAAAACCAGATGATGGAGCACCTCTGCAGACCACAGGAGCTCATTATCCTACCACCTTTGTGCTGCCCCTTTCTAAAGGCAGGAGGCAAACAGCAGGATTTGGAGGCAGTCAGCACTACTTGCCTTGTTTCAAGCACAGCTTAAAAGCTGTTTGGTTTTTGGATGCTTTACCTTTTCTCTTCCGACACTTCATTCCCAACAGCCACAACTGGAGCCAACAGATGCTGCATCTCGTTCAAATTGCACAGCTGCATTTCTGAGGGTTTAGTACCTAAGGAATGAGGAAGGTCAGTATTACCACACGGTTTTCCTTGGGTAGTATCAAAATCCTCCATCTGACTAGTTAATTTAAAGCCAAAATAGAAATCAAGTTTTATCTCACTTTCGGGATCTTTCTTTGCCTCTCACAGGAAAAGGTCCTAGGGCTAAGCTTGAAAGATATTAAATATTTGGAGGACACTGATTTGTTAGAGATAAGCTTGTATTCCTTGATCTGAACATCCCCTTGAGCTAGGGAGGAGGGGGTGTCCCAGGCTGCAGAGCCAGGATCTACTTAAATCCATCAGTTTTAAGTTTCTACTTTAGACCCGTCTCCATTTTGGTGCATCCTTTCACTCTGGTGTGAAGAAACGAGAAACAGCTCTGGCTTTCCGGTGGCCTTCAGACAAGCTAACAAGCATCCTTGGGAGATGCACCTCCTGAACTCACCTCTGAGCCACCCAGCTCCTGCAGGCAGCGACAGAGCACAGAGCAGGGCCCTCCAGAGGCACCATTGCTCATCGCTCCCACTGCAGCTCGTTTGATGTTGATCCGGAGCCCTTAGAAACCAGAAAAGGGATTTCCATTCCCCATCCCCATTTGAAGAGAAGGGAGCATAGAGGAATGATGGAGTTGAAACAGGGAATGGGAAGAAGGTGCTTCCTGAAGGAAGAAATTGCAAGGAGATATGAGACTTAGAGGCCTGAAGACCCCAACGGTCGCTAGTGAGAGGAATCCAGTGTATCACTGCTTTGCAGAGCCTGCACCATGGAGGGTGAGGGAATGGAAAGGATTGGAGAGGACATTGATTTCCTTAGAGGAAAAAGTGAGCCAGAATGACCTCAGTGGAAAAATATTTTCTCTCTCTTTCTGTCTCACGGACAAATATAGCTGTACGCATTATGCAAAGGCAGCGTTCAAGCATGCTTGGAATGAGCGACTTGGGAGGCAAATTGCTACCACTTGTCCTTACCCTCGGGTTTTGGCTTTTCTTTCCTTTTTTCCCTTTGTCCTCTTCCCTCCAGCATGGCCTGTCCCTGATTGCTGCCACCAAGGCCCCTCAGAGTGAGGGGATGGGGCGATGCCCAGGGTACCAGTGCTAGAAACAGCAGTGAGAACAACCATGGTGTTCACAAAATTACCTGAGAGGAAAGATGAATTGAACTGGGGATGTACAGGTTAAAGGGGGGGGGGAAAAATGTTTGGGCTGAGTGTTAGAAAGGTATTTCCAGCAGTAAGGAAATACTGGGCTGGATTGTCTGGAGATCTCACTGGAAGTTATCCTAGCACATCTTTGGGAACCAGTTCAGCAGTATCAAGAAATCTGGAGAGGGGCTTTTGACAGGGGCTTGTAGTGACAGGACAGGGGTGAATGGCTTTAACCTGACAGGGCAGAGATTGAGATGAGACATTAGGAAGAAATTCTTCCCTGTGAGGGTGCTGAGGCCCTGGCACAGGGTGCCCAGAGAAGCTGTGGCTGCCCCATCCCTGGCAGTGTTCAAGGCCAGGTTGGACAGGGCTTGGAGCAACCTGCTCTGGTGGAAGGTGTCCCTGCCCATGGCAGGCAATTGGAACTGGATGAGCTTTAAGGCCCTTCCAACCCAAACCATTCCATGACTATGATCTGCCTGGAAAGGCGCATGCAGTCATTCCCTTGACAGACTCACTGCTCAGCAGCAGACCAGACGATTTTCTCACCGACCTATTTCTGTGAAATCGCTTTCCCTTTCACTATAAACGTTTCAGAACATTTCTGCTCGGAGCCAAGCGTCTGCCATGTGCCCGTAGCTGTTTCCTCAGCCCCAGCTGTGTTTTCCCGGAGGATGCAGCTCCTGTGGATGTGTTTTGCTTCAGTGGCTTCACAGCTGCTTGTCCTCAGTTTGCTCCTCTGCAGGAGTCAGCCCAGAGGGGCCCTGCAACCCACAGTGCCCACCACAGCACACACCAACACATCATGGAGAGAGCAGCAGAGGAAATGCCTGGGGAGGCATTTAGGAGCAAGGGGCAGAGGTGGGTTTTGAAGCCCAGGGTGTCCCAGGATTAATGAAAGGGCTGGGAAGATGCAGAAATAAGCTGCCTGCAGAAGAAACCATTGGGCCAATCTTTTTCCACTGAGGCAGCTGCATCCATGCTTTACCTATCTGTATCACATCCCATAGCCAGGAGGCTGCAGCTCCTGACTGTGTCCACTCCTAGCTGCTCTCCTGTGGCTCTCATTGCACCTCCCAGGGCAATTTGGCTCCCAGAGGCTGTGAGCATTGCAACAGGGCCTGTCATGGGATACACCTATGATAGACACCCAGCACCTATGGTACCCAGGGCATCAGCTGTCTTGTCCTCTTACTTAAGAAGTAATAAGTAATAGCAATAGCAATAACAATAGCAATAGTGATGGTTCCCTTCCCAGCACCAGAGTAATCCTCATGTTGTATTTATGAGGAAAATAATTAAAACTTAAGAAAACAAAGGTCTTCCTCAAACCCAAACCATGAGATAGCTGGAAACGGGCACAGATATCCTCATTCCTACCCTTCAGCACAGTCACTATGGAAAGAAGTCAGAAACATCTGCAGTGCTGTCTTCAGGATGTGTTGCCACCCCCCAGGAGGAAAGTGGGAAGATGCAGAGCCAAAGGAGCTGCAGTCACTCCAATAGGCAATGCCTATGTGAGGACTAATGGTCTGGGCAGTGCAGAGGTAAGAACGGCCCCATCTCCCATTGCTGAAGTTGCTATCTGCAGCCCCAAGATTGTGTTTCCCTGGACGAGCGTGATGCCAAGAGCATGGAAGAGGTGTCTCCTCCAGAGAGGTGGTTGGGTCTGGTTTCCAGGGAATAAATCAAATGGGACAAAACCAAAGCAAACAGATCCACAAACAAAGAGACTTTGCTCAGCCTTTCATAAGCAAGAAAAAGAAAAGCAACAATTACCTTCCCTAAAAGCTGACAGCAAATGTCACCTGCCGGCACTGTCATTTCCACTCGCAGCGGGGAGGCAGGCTGACGCTGCTCCCACATTTTCTGTGGATGGTCTGGGAAGCAAAGCAATTGGGCAGGAAAGAATAAACCATTCATCCAAACACAGCAGCCTGCAGAACAGCAGTAGTAAACAAGTCAAGCTTTCTTACCCCCTTGCCTTTCGGGGGCTCAGTGGTTTTGTGAGAAGCTGTAAAGTGATGAGCAGAGGGATGTGCAGTATGGACCCAGCTCCAGGTTTTGTGCCCTTTAGGAAGCATGAGGATGAGGTGGCATTTGCCCATCTGAGTAATTTCTGCTTGCAATATATTAAAAATCAGAATAAAAAGACTAAAATTCAAGCTTCAGACAGATTTTCTGTACTTGTAGCCTATAGGAAGAGCTGGTCTGATACTGGTCTGATACTGGTAGCTGGGTTGAAGAAAGTTTGTATACCACTTCATGTTTCTGGTCCTTGCTGGTGCAATGCCCATACTACTTTAGCACTGTTAAGACAGAGGCTAAGCTCTGAGGCTGGTAAATCCATCTTCACCCTGGCTTTTATCAAAGATGTTCCCCAAATGCTGTGGCTGCAGCAGGGCCATGGTAGGAGACAGAGGAGAATGCAAGGAGATGTATCCTTCCTGGTGGTCAGGGCTGCATCCTTCCTTGCTTTTGCTGCTTGATAGAAGGAGGGAGAGACCTGCCAGAGATTTTCCCATAGCAGACACCAAAGCTGCACCTCCAAAGGGTTCATGCACATCAGTGCAACTTCCCAAGGGATAGCAAATCTGTTCTCTACTCCGTTGTTTCCAGACATTTGAGGGTTTTGATGGAAAAGCTTCATTTGTCACAGAAATGCCACCTCTCTGCAAAAGAATTGTGTGTTTTGAGAAGTCTGTTTTCAGCCAAAAACACTGCACGAGGGAGAAAATGCTGAGCTGGCCAATTACATCCTTGAGCCTTGGGCCTGAGGAAGACGTGAGCAGAGCAGAGGTACTGCTGCAGATATATCCCTCAAAGAAATTACTTGACCAAACATGACAGGACAGGTTGGGAAGAAAATCATAAATGCAGTTTGTTAATATCCGAAAGCAGGGAGAACACATTTAAAGAAGAGAAGAGAACAGGAGATGTTCTCATGAAGTATTGGGAGGAGATGGGCACAGGACAAGAGGAGGAGGAGCTGTGCTATCCAGGTGGCTACCTATGCAACACAGAAGGGGCTTCTTAAAAGCCTGTCATGGCCTGTCCTAGGTGTATGTCTTAGGAAACAGCACCTAACAAGCAAGCATATAGAAAGGCTGTTGGGAATTTTGCTCCATACCCCATGAACACAGGCTCCACAGGGAGAGATGGTAACCCCTGGAAGATATTGAAAAGGATATGCCAGAAGGATCTGCTCTGGGGCAAGAGTTACCTATTGACTACTGGAGCATCCCTCCGGCATCAGATCTTAGGAACTTACATCCGAGTGGCTTGGGAAAAAGCACCATCAGGTCGGTGTGCTCATTTTCCAGGTTCTGTAACATTTATTGGCAAATAAATAAAGACTTTTTGAAGTATTTTTTTTTTTCCTTTGAGCAAACAAAGTATAAAACATGGTTTTGTGTGAAAAGCCTGAAGCCAAACAGTGACAAATCCCTTTTTGCTACCATCGATCTTGTGGCAGAGCTGTTTGGAGACTGCTGTCTCTAAATAACACCCTGAGTGTTTGAGAAGTGATGTATACAACCATTCAGTCTGTCTTAGGATGATAAAAGCCTTCAGGTCCTTACAGATTTCTTTGTCTGCATCTCCTGGACCTGATGATGGGAAAAATGGGATACAGGTCACTTCTGGCTCTTATAAAACTCCTTGTTGCAAAGTTGGCAGTGCCATAAAAACCCCTAAAACTTGACAGCCAGATTTTTTTATTAATATTTGATTTATTTACTTCTTGGATTATGGGATCATTGGGACATGCATGGAATTCCTGGCTGAGCCAGGGGACTTTTTTCCCCTTTATGCTGCACAGATATGCAGTCTGTCCTCCTCTCCCAAACCACTTACAGCAATATCTGATCATGAATGATGGCATGGATGGATGCATAATTCACCAAGGGCCCAGTCTTCCTATCTCATACAGCACAAAAAGATACAAGCACAAGTTTATATGCAGGAGGACTTTATCTCCAGAGCCCCCTTTCTCTAAGCAGGGCAACTGACTGACTGAGGTGGTCCTGATCCCCTCCAGGGATGCCCTATCTTTCTGTATTGCTCTGGCAATGCCTATTCTGGTCCATTAAGGGCTTGCTGCACTTTCTTTCTTCCAGGCTGTCGCATAGCCTGTTGCTTCTTTTGTCCATACATACTATCACCAGAAGTGTTCCATCATCTTCCATTGATCTATGTGGGACATGCAGAGAGCCAAGCAGAGAGAGACGGATAGTTCCACGGATTTTGAAGGACTTACTGCATGATTTTAATCCCCCAGCTCTAATTCAGCCTCCCCTGCTTTGAATTGATGCCCTTTATTCCCAAATGATATTTCAGCCAATGCATGCCACAGGCATTTGGGTGACTGAAGACTCACCATGACTTTAGAAGTGAGGTCAGACACAAAGCTCCCCATGTCAGTCTGGTATTGTGCTTCTCACCTTTACTGGGGCAAGCTAATGAAGGAATACGAAGAGCTTTGCTTTTCCTAGGGGAGATCTGCTCTGCCTAATTTTCTGGTGGGAGCAGGGCCCTGGGACACCCTCCTCCAAGCACACATGCTGATGTGACTGCTTCATGCTCTGTGGTTTAAAGGAGCTGTCTCCTTGCATGGAGCTCTCTGAAAAGCTCAGCATTTTGCACTAATTGAATTCATGTCCTCCATTGAGGGCAGTAGCTATTAAAGTGCTAATTGTCTTCCTGAGCCCCAGGGCCAGATCTCCCAAAGCAAGATACCAAGGAAAAGAATGATGTTAAATGACCTTCTTATGAGCTACCTCTAGCATCTTACCTGGATCTTTCCTACCAGTCAACTGAGACACATTTAGCAGACATATGCTTTGAGATCTGTAGATCCTGACCATTTGGCTGTCAGCAGATATTGAAGCCACACCATCCCTGCAAAACCTTCTGCTTCAACATGAAGAAACATACCCTTAAGCAAGAAGGTTACTGCAGACTTTCACTATTTCACTTTATATACAAGGATTTGACTCTAGCCTTGCTATACTGCAGATGACCCATGAAACAGTCGGCTCTGCAGATACCTGCTCTGCACAAAAACCAGACCTGCAACTTTTCCTAGAGAGGCTGTGAAAAAAGTCAGACCTGTTTACAGACACAAAAGTATTGTACCTTCAACAAGATTAATGAATAAATCAAGAGGACAGCTTGAGACAAAACCACTGAAATGCATCTTCTTGCCTCCTCCAGTCTATGTTACACGAAGTAGTCCCAACAAATGCAAGGTTAAGTATTATCAAGCCTCCAAAACTAAGCTATGAATATTAGTGCTCCTAAGCAAGTCAGCTCCTGGGATGAGCGCTCTCAGAGGAGATAATCTCTGTCTCTTCTCCGCGCACACAAAACAACGTTCTCATCATTCTGATGTCATAGCACGTCCAACAGATGAAAAAACCCAACTAAAACATCCCCACATCACACAGACACTTCAAAGGAGCGCAGCCAGAGGAGGAAACAAGCACACATCTTACATCATTCTGCATCCAGTTGCTATGCAACCAGGAAATCCACATGTGTTGCCATGACGATGTCACTTCATCTTCATTCAGCGCACAGCTCAAATGAGTGCAGCAAGTCGTTGATACGCACATGCCAGGATGGAAAAATGCGGGATTGAGCAAGAGCATCACAGCGCCATGGACAGGGGTGTACTGCTGTCAGAGCCTCTCCTAGGGTGAAGCATGCAGGGCTGCTCGGAGGCTTTTAACCTTTTCCTCTTAACACTTTGTCTGGTGTCTGAACACAGCCATGGACAGCACACAGATGGGCACTCTGTGTAAAGGGGCAGCATCCTTCTCCCCTCACTGCTCCCCAGGGGATGGCCGCAGCCAGGGGAGGCTTGCAAGGGAGAGTGAATACTCTAGCTGGGAAGAGAGGGAGCTGCTTGTGTCTTGTTGGCACCACACTCCTAACCCTAGTTAACCTAGCTCTCACAGCAGTGGTATGACTGCTACTATGCATGATGCTCGTGGTAAGTAGCACTAAGAATAACAAGGTGATAATATTAAAGGTCAACAACTGAGCCAATTGGTATACCACAAGAACCTAGGAAGGCAAAGAAAACTGGAGCTTGTGGAGGTAATCGTAGCTTGGCATCCCTGCCTAGACCCTGCAGTGCTGAGCTCTAGATACTGGAAGAGAAGCCTTTGTCTGGAAAGGGGGATATGTTGCTAACCAGGCCCCAGTGTACAGCCCAGTGGTCAGCAAAACCCAAACCAAACAATCACACTGAAGCACTTGGACAGGGTTACTAGTGAACACAATCTCTGCCTGCCTCCCTAAGGAAAATAACCACCGTGGCCAACCTTTCCTTCCCTCTTTCACTCTCACCTTTTGCCACATTAACTACTGCTCATTTACAATAACCAGTATTAGCTGCCAGTGCCTGAAACACTGCACATTATAGAAAGGTAGATGATCCCAAGTCGTAAGATGAGTTATTCACAGCTGACACTGGACAGGCCCAAAAACTAATGGTGGAGAGGGAGAAGTCCTAAACAGAACACAGCTGGAGAGGAGGATCTGGAGCAAGTCACACTGAGGAGCCCAGTGTGACAGAAGAAGGGGCAGTGAGTGTTGAGCACGATGGGAAGGATATGGGCATGCTGGGATGCAAGCGAGGTCAGCCTGTGGCTGTGGTGGTGAGCATGGGACAGTCTGAAGGTTCCTCTCTCTGCAGTGCCCACCACCCCCCTAGGGTTTGAGTAACAAGCCCTTTTCTTTCCTCTTCTTGGCTCCTCAGTGAGACAAGACAAGGTATAGGGCATGGTTGAAGCAGGGCTGAACCCCAGCTACACTCTGCAAGACCACCAACCAGAAAGTGGACATGCAGGAGCTCCCTATGAACTCAGGTGTGAAGCCTGACTTAGACTCTCCAGAGCCCCTGCCAGCCACCTGCCTGCCCACTCATGCTGCCTATGCACCAACTCATCAAATTCAACAGGATGCATTACAGAGGCTTTGGGGCCGAGTTTGGACAGCACCATGCACATTTCCTCCTCCAAATACCCAGTATCTGCTCCAGGGTTAAAGAGGTGAAGTACTGTACTGAGTGCACGGGACATTCTGAGTCCTGGTCCTGCTCTTTGCTGCTCTTATCCCAGAGCAAGGTGTACTGGCAATGAAATCTCAGTTCCAGCTGTTTTTCTGTTGGTATTTTGTCTATGCACCCAGCAAAATGTATGTTCTTCTTCAGCTTTTCCCTTTTCTTATACTTCAAGTTTACTTTGCCTCCCTCTGTGGTAAACACATCCGTAGGAACAATAGTAAGAAAATGGAAAAATTCAGATCATTTGCCAGTCTGTTCATGCTTGGAATAGCACTCAGGGCTCGGGTTTAAAAATAACCTTTACATTCCATTTAATAACTGCTATCAAAATCCTATCTGAATCCTAATGCACTTCTTTCTCCCCTTCCTCCCGCTTTCCACATCCATCTAGTCTGAGGGAGGAATGACAAAACATCGTCATTATGTGTCCCTCATGTCTCTGTATGGCTCTTTGTAATTTAGCTGTGTTTGACTCTGCTGTTTGAAAGAGCAAACCATAACAGCGCACATTCATGCAGCTCCTTTCTCAGCGAAGGGAAGGAAAATTGCTGGCATCACACAAAAGGTTCAGTATTTTCCTTTCCATGTGTATTTTCCCCTTTGTGCTCCGCTCTTTTTCAAAACTACCTGGATTGCCCAAGTATATTTTCTTTCCATTTTCTTCTTCCTTTCTCACCGGAGGGAGGCTGTGTCTGTATTTCCATCAGACACCCCTGGGACTGATTGCAAGGGCAGTCAGGTGTTTGTGCCGACATTTGATCCAGGGGCATTTATTCATGGAGTAAAAGGCTGTGGTATCCCTGCTCTTCTCCAAAGGAAAGGTGATACTGCTCCCACACTTCAGAGGAAAGATATGGGGAAAAGCTCCTCTTAATTCCAGACTAGTACTTAGATGCTGTTACATTAAGACATTACCCAGCAAAGTCCTGAAGGATGATCTTTATGGCAATTCAAAATTCAATCTGGTTTCTTGCTTCACAGTGGCAACAGAGAAGGAAAAATAGTGGACCTAAGGGAGCATCATTAGGTTTGCACATCAGGATAAGTCGGTCAGACCAAAGTTCTGTGTAGCCCTGGAAAGGGGCTATTGGGGCAAGATAAAAATTAGGGCAAACCCAAGAGTGTTCTTGCTCACAAACCTGACACATCTCCAGCAACGTGTCACTGAGGAGATGATTCCTATGTATTAACTAGCTTTCCAAAGAGTTTTCTTCTGCCAGTATACCTGCTCTTGAACCTGTATGTGGCTTTTGGTGTCCTCAGCATCCTGGGGCAAGGTATTCCCATGCTTTTCTACTCACCATGCAAAGATCCAGCTTCTTGCTGTGGCACCATCATCACAAGTGATGAATGGAGCAGACCTCACATTGGAGAAACACAGGGTGAGCCTCGCCACACACGGTTGTTCATGGTGCACCCACTTCCCATCCACTGGCCAGGCCCACCTGTAGTATGAGATTGTTCCTATTCCTCTGCTCATCAGCTCCCCTGTGCTCAAGCAGACAATGAAATAGTAGCTGTGGGATAGCGGGTGAAGGCTCAGAGCCACAGAAATGGCTTTCAACAGCTGGCAGGGAGGAAAAATAGCTTTGGTGATGCGTGGCTATAAGAGGGTTTATGTGCTGCACTTTGAAGGAGATTTGCTCCATGACAGTCAAGTGGCACTGTGCCCTCAGCTGGTCTGGACACTTCTGATTCACAAATAGTTTGGATGCCTTTTGTTGTGCTCCCTTAGCAGAGCTGTGCAACCGGTGAGCTCAGCCACCCACTGTCCAAACACCTGCCTTCCATGTACCTGCTGGAATAGCCACATTGAAACTCTCCAACCTTCCCTTGCTCCCAACAATGATTTCCAAGCTAATTCTGAGCCCATGGTCCTTCTCATCTGGCGGCATTCCTTGTTTCCATCAATGTCCAAAGGCTGCTGCTCCCATCCCAGGATGTGGGGAGAGCACAGGGCTGGAGCAGAATAGGTGCCGTAGGCTAGATGGACACAGGCAAGGATGTGGTCCAAGTTTTTATGTGTCTCACTTGCAGTGCTGGATTTCTGACTGCACATCACAGCAGGCAGCAGAGCACCCTGTTGCTGGCCCGTGGCTTTTTGTCTCCAGCAGAGGTCCTCCTCCAGTCCTCGTTCCCCAGGGGATGTTATCCTCAGCTCCTCTGAGGTTTGGGGATGCCTCTTTTGGACTGTGCCCGGTGCTTCCAGTGGGGACCAGTGGTGCCGTGCAGTGTTTTGTTGAGGACCCTCTCATCGATAGCGCTGTAAGATCATCAGTTCAGTGATGCTTTTCTGCAGTTCTGAAGCATCCACTTCTCCAATGAGCTATGGGCATAATCCCTGAGTGTCACCTCTCTCCAGCCCACACTCACACGCAGCAGCCCTGTGCAGGCATTGCTGTTTCTGCACTTGGACATGTGGGACCCAGAAAACAAAATAATTTAGCAGAATATGTCAGATTGGACTTGGGGGAGGGGTTTCAGCTTCCAAGGACATGGAGGTGAAGCCAGCAGAGCTAATGCCTTCATAGCTGCAGAGAATTTGGTCGGGTACTCAAGCTTCACATGAAAGCCCGGAGTTTAAAGTGAGTTTGGCTTTATATATCCCATGTGTTGGCTGCTTCTGTCTTTTTAAGTTACTTCTTACATTACCATCACATATGTTTTATATACATGGGCATTTCTGGTGTGTGTTTTTTTTCCCTATAGGAAAGCCATATGTTAATTTTTCCCAGTGTGGACACAGCCTATAAAGCTGCTAATGGTGTACAATGGGTGATGGAGAGTGAAGTTTTCATTTTCATTTCAGAGCAGCAAACCCAGCAAAGCAGAAGTAGCCAAGTGAGGCTGACATTTAAAGCAACTGCTGAGATTACATTACTGAGATTATATTCAATATGGATGGCCAAATCTGTCATATAAAATCAATGTTCTTTTACTTAATAATACCTTTGCCACATCTTAATGAAGGCTCCTCCAGCTCAAGGCCCTATTTTTCTGCAGTCACCTCGTTGTGTGACATCGCTGACTGCATCAGATGGTACATAATGCTATTTTCATCCGTTCCTATTGGATTTTATGCATTCCCGTCCTTGATTTGTCAGTTACAGGCTCAATTAATCAAGGGGCTCTTAGGGGAGAAACATCTTTATTATTAAGAAGGAAGGGCAATTCATTTAAATTCTGCATCTTCCTGCAGCATCCAACATCTATTATTAACTCTCCCCACCGGGCACAGACAGGAGGGCGATGAGGGACCTACAGAGCAGTCTGTGTCCACCTGAGGTACTAGAGATAAGAACCAAGCTGGGCTGATCCCTGCTTCCCCTCAGTTCTCACACTGGGAGAGACATCCACAGAGTGCCCAGGGCCCGGGGGTCCCACAGCAGGTCCCTGCATGTGGCTGAGCACAAGCAGCAGCCTCAACAGCCATGGGTGAGATGAGGAAGACATTTGTCAACCAGTACATTCAATTTAATTGGTGATGCCTGAAGAAACTGAGCCCAGACAGGAGCTGTGCTGAAACTTTGTGCAGTTACAGAGCCCAATGTAAGCCTTTTCTGGAGGCTGGGGGAAGTAATGTTCATTTATCTATCAGCTGGTGCCTGCCTCTGGGTGAACTGTGCCCCAGCAGGGAGTCCTGAGCATCCCTGTCAAGCTGTAATGTTGCTGCAGGCCCAGCAATAGTGTATTCCAGAAAGCAGGTTCATGGCTCCAAAACTTCCACAAGTGACCATGCTTTCTGCCTGCACTGCAGCACTGGTGTGATTCCTGCCTACAAGCAATCACTGGGATTGATGTAGTGTTTCTCTTTTTGCTTTTACTGGGCCCTTTTACTGTACTTTTCCTAAGTATAACATACCTTGCCATTGGGAGACACTACAGCAAGTTTAGTGGCTGGAGAAACCAGCTGGGAGCTGGTCCTGACCAAACACAAGCCCAACACATCAAGTCCAAACATTTTTGAGTGCTTGGCCATTTACAGCCAAATTGGAGTGGTTTTGCCCCAGACAAAGGGCTGCATCAATATCCCTGCATGGTCTATCCCTCTTCCAAAGTCCTCATTAGAAGGAGCCCTGCTCTGGGGGTCAGCCTGCAACCTAAACGGATCGCCTATGGACATCTCATGCATCCCCTCTGCATGGGCATCTTCTTGCTCTGAAGACATCTGGAATACGGAGATTAATCAGTAAATATAATTATTTAAACAGTGTCTCCAAAAAGGAAAGCCCCTCCACGTTTTGCACCTCGGGTTTTGGGAGCTGCAGACTGGTCACTGAGCATGACAGAGACAAGCCTTCCCCTGTTCTAGGGGGGATTCATTCACCTGTGGATGGGCAATGTCTGGCAGGAGCCATCTTCAGGTCTCAGTGTCCAGGACAGTGACAAAGACTCCTCCTGACTTTACAATACGGAGCTTATAGCATGGAACAGGGATCTTCCTCCTTTAGGCACTGGTTCAACACCCAACATCACAGCTGAAGTTTGAAAGGAGGCTTAGGGCAGTGTGGGTCCTTCCTTTTCAGAGGGGATGAGCATTGGAGCACAGCATTGAGAGGCACCCTGGGATATACTGACCATGGCTCCTTTTGCAACCTTATGGTGCTCTGCCACAGCTGGGATGTAGTTTTAGGTCCTTTTCCCTGCTGATTCATTAGGGGAGCTAATGTTCTCCAAACTGTGGGGCATCTGACCCTTGAGGGGCGTACATCACGCACTCCTGATAAATAGAGATCACTTCAATCACATAACCCATCTAATCATCAGTGGCTTGTCCTCAATGTGGGCACGCAGGGCACTGGGAACCGAAACATCCCTGCCAAGGGTGCGAATGGATGCCTCGCTGTTTCATTGCCAGTGTCTTCTATTTGTGATGACTTCCTGCTACACTGACTTAACAAGTGACTCAGTGAGGCTCAGTGGCTCTGGAAGTACTCCAGGTTCAGCGCAACCTCTCTGCTCTGCCATCACTGCCTATACTCTGCCAGTGTGCAGGGTAAGGTTCTCCTTTCTCCTCCTTCCCTTTGCTGGGAATGACGAAGAAGAGTGGGATGGGATGGAAGGACTAGGATTTGGAGAGACCTAGCTAAAAGCTGGGCTAATTTCCTAAGTGGATGTGTCAGAGCATTTGGCAGACTAGGTGCAGCTATAGGACTTTATACATTCTGAGCATTCGGCAGACTACGGGTAACTGAATGACTTTGTAAGTAGGGTGCAATGGCTTGTTAGTGGAAAAGGCACCTGGTTTGGTTAATAGAGCAACAAAAGCACCTAACTGCATGCTGTGTCAATACAGAAGGCTTTGAAAGTCCATGTGCTTGGTAATAAAGACTCCTCAGTATCAAATACCACAACATCAGTGAAGTTGGGCTGTGATCTTACAAAATGAACATCTGATAACTTTGGGGCCTAGATGTGACTGCAGTGGCTGAGTGGCAAAATGGAGAGTAGGTATTAAACAAAGCATTCAAAGTACAGTATGAAGCACATTATTAATACACTTGACAAATGCAGGCATTAGTGGGGGTCTTGCACATTGATTTTAACCGCCAGTCTCTAGTTCCTTGGGGCACTTGCAGCTAGAGCCCCATGCAGAGACCCCAGAGAAACCAACTCTGCCCCATGTCAGGAGGTTTCTCACCTTAGAAACGTTCAGGGATCTGCTAATTATAAACCAGCACGACCATGTACTATTTACAAAGTAGCCCTTTACATCAAATGCACCCACCACCGGTTTGGCACCGCTCAGCCAGGCTGGCTGTGAGCTGCATCATGATGGCAAAGAGGGCTGTTGAGACAGCTTGAGTGATATTTATGACAAGGACTGCTCTACCTATATTTGTTGTTCCTGCTGTGCAAGCATCCAGCATGTCCTATAATAACTTGAATAGCTTTTACGCAACGGCCGGGAATGATGAAGCTTATTCAAGATCAGGTATTTAACCTCCCCGGTTTTATTTCTGTCTGTAGCTAACAGGAAACAACCTGATCTCTTCCAGCATCCCTCGCTATCAGACTCAGGCTGAAGTGGGGCAGAGAGCCCAAAGAAGGGGGCTCTGCTCCAGCTCCACAGAAGGAAATAGCTGGGTTTTTGATCCCAGAGCCAAAGATCCCTTTCTGATCTGCCATGGCCTGCTACCAGGCATGAGGCTGAGGAAAAGGGACGTGACCAAACAGGTTCTCATGGGGCTGGAGTCACCCACAGTCAGGGTCTGTGGCACAGTGTGGTGTGTGTCTCCAGGAGCAGCATCCAGGAGATGTCCCCGGTCTGGGAAGCAGGAGGTGTGTGATACATGCCCTGGTTGGTGTCAGACCCAACATCAGACACCAAGGGCTTTGCCCCAAATTCTGCAGCCCACCTGTCTGAGGTCTGTGGCAGCCTGCAGCAGAGGACACCAAGACACACCGCTCCTTGTCCACAGTGCCCTCCTCTTCCTCCCGGACTTGAATGATGCAGAGAGCCTGCTAAGGATTTCCTGCCGGAAGGATGCAGCAGGAAGCAGCTAATATAACCTCTCTTGCTCATCCACGGTACTCATGTCCAATGGATAATAAAACCACAGGCTCCTTTCTCATTAATCCCTAATTAGGCTCTCTCACTTGCATGGCACTTGCTGTCATCAGCAGTGGAAAGCTGAGAGCCTGACTTTACCCTTCACATGTGAGGAGGCAGACCCGAACACTTTGCTGTGATCTTGCATAAAGCATCTCCTTGTGCTCGCTCTCAGGGGCTCCTGGAATGGCCTCCTCCTTTTACCCAGTGAGGAGGGACAGAACTGCTAAAGGAGCACAGCATCTGCAGCAAGGAGGCTGGAGATGACCACTGGATGTGTGACACTTGAGCACTGAATGACCACAAGGTCAGGTTTGCCCTTTTACAGCTGCAAGAGCCCAAGTGATAGAGTACAGAGGTCTGAGCAAGCTACCCTGCTGCCAGCAGCTCACCTCGGTGTGGAAACAGAGAAGGCAGCAGAGGTCATACGTGCCCAGCTGAACTCCTGCCTCCATCACTGCTCCTTATCAGTGCCTGGGAAGGAAAGGGATGCCCCATCAGCCTTCTGCTGTAGAAGACATCTGCCAAGACCCCCTCAGTGGGCTTTTCAGTTGCTGTATGGGAGAGCAGTCTGGCCACAGCAGCAGAGGACGGAGCAAGCTCGTCTGCCTGTGAGAGTGGGGCAGAGTGGCCCACACTGAGCTCTGTGCAGCCAGACTGCTCTTAGAGCTTTAAAGCCAGGCCGGTGTGTAGGCTGAGGCTCCCTGCCTCTGGGACTACAGAGGGGGTGTGGGACAGGAACAGAGAGATGATCAGAGGTCACAGTGGAGCATCAGCCCCCTCTCACCCATGTCAGACAAAACCCCATTGGATCACCAGGATGAACTCCCATGGATGGGAATGGGCAGGCAGCTGAGTTACTGTAGCGAAGGAAATAAATACCCAGTCCTCGCTGCTGGGGCAATGTGACATTATCACATATGGGTCAGCTGTGCCCTGTGCTGTCCTGCCCACAGTCGTGGGACTCACTCCCAGCCAAGGCCTAGGGGAGCAGGAATAATACCTGTCCCAAGTTGGATGTGCAGCCTCAAACCCATACATGTTAGTGCCTGGTGCCAGACACATCTGTGGCTATCAGTGAGCGGTGCCTGGGCACTGCCCCTTGCTACAGCCCACATTACTCACAGCATCTTTGAGGGCCGTCAGCCAGCAGGTCTGTGCACAGCTCCACCTTGGGAAAGGTGGGCTCTCCTCTTCACCTTCCAGCTAGCGGCTGAAGCACTGGGGTCCTGCAGGGTGAAGCTCTGTGTCCCGTTGTCCTTGTGCTGGCCATGAGGATCTCACAATGTTCATGCAGCAACCCAGCAAGATGAACCAACTGGGGAACTGGATCTGGCCTCTTCTCCTTGTGGGTCTCTTCAGGGGCAAACAAATGCAAGGAGCCTTTGGTGTGAAGCAGTCCTCAACCCCTGCCTCGGGACCTGGCTAGCACACCTTGATCCATGAAACACAGCAGCTCCAGGATCCTGTCCTCCTGCTTTGAGCAACTGAAGCTTAGAGGGTGTCCCCGAACCTTCTTGCTTGATCCTGGGAGGAGGAGGAGGAGAAGGAAGGCATAAAGCAAGAAAGGAATCAGGAAAGTTTTGTTTTCTGCTAAGAGGTTGTTTTGAGCATTTCCTTTAAATGGCTCTCTGTTCCTCCAGGGATAGGTGTTAGGGCCTGTTAGAAGCAGTGCAAGTTCAGCTCCTTACCTCCCCATGGTATGGGTACTGATATGGTAGTCCAACCTAACCAGACCTGTGTGCTGGGAGGAGAACCCTTCCTGCCCTCATAGCAGAAGAAAGATTTCCGTGCCATAACCCTGAGGCCGATCCATTGGTTCTGATGTTATGTGCCCATCACAAAGCACTGAGGAAAGCCCCAGGTAAGTGTGAACCTTCCCTTAAAGTAGCTATAAAAAGGGCACTTCTCAAGTGAAATGAGTGCAGAACCAAGCTTCAAGGAGCTCTTTGAACAGCACTGGGCAGAGAGTGCAAAGCTGTAGGAAGAAAACCTGTGGACTCCCCAGTGTGACCATCTCCACTTGAATCACTGCAGTGGATTATCTGGAAGGAAGTCTAACCACAGTGGTGGGGAGGACAGCGAGGCAGCTCCTTGCCAGGGAGAATCACAGAATCCCAGACTGGTTTGGGCTGGAAGAGACCTTAAAGCTCATCCAGTTCCAACCCCCTGCCATAGGCAGGGACACCTTCCACTAGAGCAGGTTGCTCCAAGCCCTGTTCAACCTGGCCTTGAACACATGAAAAGGCTTCTTCTGGGGTAGTCCATGAGTCCTACTGTGACCTATCCCATGGAGTATGTTCTTACCCTCTCCAATTTCTCTCAAGATATCTAAATAAACAAGCCTTTTCCTGTAGACCTTTTCCTTCAGCCTCCAAGTCAAGATGACATGCTCCCAATCCGCAGTACCCAGCACTGGCAGGAGCCAATACATTCCCCAGCACCTCTATCCCACTACCCCTAACAATCCCCTTCCCTTTGGGTTCAATGTCAACCAACATTCATTCTTCTCTCACTGGGCACACAGCAGCTCAAGCAGCGGGGCAAGCCTCGAAGGCAGGCAACGACATAGTGCAAGGAGATAAGAGGGCAAAACCTTGATGATGCTCATTCTAGGTTATGGCTCTGCAGAAAGCAATGCCCAGCACTGCCTCCTGCAGCATCTCCTCATGCTCTTGCACCTTGTAGCAGCTTATCCTCCTCTGCTAGGTGTTGTCTTGTGGATGCAGAAGCAAGGCTAAAGCCTAAGCTCCTGGAGCTCTTCCCTTTGGGAAAGCTGATGGTGCTTCTCTGCTCCCAGCAGATGAGGGTGAAGGGGCTCTTACCTCCTCCCTCTGACAAGCAAGCTGGAGAGAGAAGCTGAGGGAATAGGGCACTGATCCCCAAAACCATCACACTCACACCAGCCCCTGTGCTTGCCTCTCATGCAGCCTAGCATGAAGGATCTCAGAAGGAGCAAACACCCTTCTTCTCCTGAGAGCACCAATGCCTATCTGAGAAAACACAGCTCCAGTCAGCACCCTGCGTACTCCACCACCAAAGAAAACAGTGACCTTACACATGATGAACGACACGGGGACCAGACTGGAGTAAAACAAAGACATCTCCTTAAAAATTCAGGGCCTATCTCCACTCCTGTTAAGATGCTGGGGCTTCCGAGAGGCTCCGTAAGGACAGAGGTGAGCTCTGCCACTCGTGTGCCTCAGCACAAGCCCTCTCCAGGATGAGAGTCACTCGAGGATGTTATAAGCACAGACAGGGCTCCTTGCTACAGGGAATAATTACTGGTTGAGGCAGCTTGCGGTCTGATTTGAAGGTCTCAGGAATTTAAGAGCACCTTTTCCCCTCTGCATTGAACTGCAAAGGAGGTGTTTGGGGCGGCTGGAGGGTAAAGCTTTGGTTTCTGTTACTATTATTTTCTATAATGGCAAGTAAGACAGAGAAATTGATTTTTTCATTGCATATTTGTGCTCTGAGGAAACAAGGAGGAAGTGACAGCCACCTTTTCAGAGACAAGCAGCTCAATAGAGAGCATGGCTCATTTGGACTTGTAGGGACTGACGTGAAAGCTCAGAGCATACGTAGACATTGGAGATTACCATCTCCTGCTCTAAAAACCACTAGCAGGACATCTGTTTCTTGTAGTCTTTCTCCCACATGCTGCCTGCTGGAGATGCAGGTGTTTTATAGGGCTGTGGCAGTAACAGCAAGGCTATTTCCTGTTAGGTAATGGGGAGCACAACAGCTCCTTGGAAACACAACCCTCAATGGAGAGAGAAATTAAGGAGCCTGTGATCTGAGGTTACATTAAAGAACATGCAACTTGCAATAGATCATTTCTTGTGTCAGTAATTACATGGGTCTTAACAGGATACAGCTAAAATGGAGGACTTCCCTACACAGCACCACCTAACACTCTCTTTCGAGTCACAGCTTATTAACAATAGTGGTTAAGCAGCAAAGCAGGTTAAAAGTGAGCTGTACCTCTTGCACACTCAAAGGTTTCCATTACAAGAGGGAAGAAGAGAGAGTATAGTCAGCTGCCCCTTTCCAGCCTCCCAGGGAGAGAAGGGACACATACTGCCCCAACAGCCATAAACCATGGGTTGAGCACCCAGACATCTGGCCAAGACACAGCATACGACAGAAGACAAAGTTTGCTCTTTATGAGTCCATAAAGAATATGTCACACAGTATAAGGAAAATGGCAAAATTAAACATTTGATGCTTCATGTCTTTATTGTTGCTGAAGAGTAACTGGTACATGGTTAAACCATTCTAACATAATCAGTGAACTGTGAAGACTAAGGCTTTCTGTAGGTTTGTAGTATTCTGGAGTTTTCTTTCATTGAGTGTACATATAAAATCAAGTTATAAAAACACAGATCTTTTTTAAACAACACAGACTGATGCAATACATAAAATCAGGAACTATGTATGATCAAGACAACACCTCTCAGACCAGCTTTGGGCCTTTTAGCTTTGAAGCCAAGAGAGAAATGTCTTGGTCTGACATCCCACTACTCAGGTGACACACACAGATGGCAGGATTTCAACCTTCTGAGCAGAGAAAGAAACCCCTGCTGCTGCTGAGGAAACATCTGATTGAGCAAATGAGAGCAGTGACCTTAAAGCACGTCACTGATCTCAAATGATGTAAGACCTAGCAAAACCTGTAAGTCCCATAGACAGGGCAGTCGCTGTTGAGCACTGCTGCTGCTGGGACTATGAGAGGAGGTGAGTTAATGAGTGAGACGAGCCTTGGTGCCAATTGCATCCCATGGAGGAGGGGTGAGTGTGATTCTTGGAGTATTAGCACCTTTAACCCAACAGCACTGAAAACATTTCAAAGTGATTTACCTGGCATAGAATTATAGAATCAATTAGGCTGGAAAAGACCTTTAAGATCACCAAGTTTAATTGTAAACCTAACACTGCGAAGTTCACCACTAAACCATGTCCTTAAGCGCTATCTTAGTATACTTCAAAGAAGGAAAAAGTATAAGAACAAAATAGTCTAGAAAAAATGGGAATATTAAGAACATTTTGAGTAAAGAGCTACATTTTGACCAAAGAAGGAAAAAAAGCATTCATGGAAAGATGTTTCCCCAGTTCCTTAACTACTGTTTAAACAAGTAAGTTTCCATATCCACAAAGCTTTTCAGTTTCAGTCATTCCTCTCCCATCTTGCGTTTCTGATTAAGATGGAAACTGATGCATATAATCTGAAAATCTATGCCAGTCACAAAGCCAACACCCTTGCCGCTGAAGGAGGAGTCTTCACTTACCATGTGCTGCCCCACATCATGGAGTCAGGCACTGCAGATGTGACATTAGCAGCTGACAAGATCATTCCTCTTCAACCTGAATACATGAGAGAGGAGGATGGACTACAGATTTGCAGGATGTTTACCACATTACATGTTTGGCTCCAGCTGGGAAAAAACCCCTTGTAAGAGTCAAGGATGTATTGCACCTGATCACATACAGATGAAAATCTCCCACTGCTCTATGACCAAGACTCACACTGATTTTTCTGATACATTTGGTGGTACCACAAAGTTCTCTGAATGACTGAGATTAAGTGTAGCTGGTATTTATGTCACCAACATATATAACCTGTTGTCCAAAGTAATTCCTGAAGACTGTGTTAAGGCTGTTGGAATAGGCTGGCCATGGCTACTCCTGGTATGAAAGCACAGCTGTGGCTCAGGACAGACTAGAAGAAGCCTTTTGGGTCTCCTCTGCATTAACCATAAAGAGGTTTTTAGGATTTCCCTTGCAACGAGTTATCTGGATGTGCAAGGAACTGCACCAAAGCAGAGTATCAGGCGAAGCAGAACCAGGCTATGAAGATTTAAGCTGCAACCATGCCTCTGATACCACAGAATTCTGCTTTAAAAAGTGCTTGTAGTGCAGAAAGGACCTCCTTCCACTCATGACAATGAAACATCAGTTGTCAGTCATCAAATATCAATATGAAAAAAAAAGCATTAAGAAACATAACCCTAAATATAAACCTAGATTTATTTATTGAAAAAAGGGATTAAAAAACCCAGAGTAACCCAGATGGCTTCAAGTACTTTCCCCATAATAAACAATGTTATCAGAAACATAGATTAAAAAATACTTGTCACCTTGCAAGGGACAGTTGAATAGAGGCTGGTGACTGGTTTAAGAAATGGCCTTTGATACAAACACGAGACAAACATGCTTAGTGTTGTAATTTAGAAGAAAACAGATGTGCCTCCCATGCTGACCCAATGCTTGAGATTATTCATCAGCCTCTGTACTTTCACATTTCATGGCAATGTCACCCAATAGATGCAGCCAGGCAATCTCAGTTCAGCTCAACCAAGCCTTCATGCAATAAACAACAAATACTGAGAACGTCAGGAAGGTTTTGTAGCAATACAGCTGATCAAGTGGTCTAATAGTTTTGAGGTTGAAATCCAAATCTGACCTAAAGTGCTTCCGAAGTGCTGGCAACGTTTAGGTCTTTTATTATGTGAGCACAAATATTACGCTTATTATGTATGACAAGGAACATGCTTGAAAGTGCCTTGTCTGAGTTTAAGCTTTTGGATTTTCTGAACGTCATGACAGTACAGGAAATGTTATGATGGGAGCTCCAGAAGAAGCCCGCAGCAATGGCAAAGGAGGTTGGAAAAGCAATGATGGCATCAGGCAGTCAAAGACAATACTGCAAAGGAAGATGCAGCTCAAGTTCCCTGAAACCCATCCCTTGTGCCTGTAAAGAGACAACCATTGCATCAGATGCATTTCAACCAGTCTGGCTGACACACATGGCACAAGCAGTCTTCCTACTCACTACTATGGACACATGAAATGCCTAAGGAAGCAATGTAAAAATCAAAATAAATGCTCCAAAAAAGGTATCTTGCCTAGCCTGAAAAATAAATAAAATGTTTTCAATCAAACAATGTCTACAAGGAGAACTTCTGGAAAAACATTTGCCACCTATACAGAGACAGATGCTTATTTTTGCCTCTACAAGAAAAAAAAGCCAATAACCCAACAGAAAAACAGCTCTCCTATCCCACAGCTCTGTGTACTACAGTAGGAACAAGTCTCACACAGCTATTAGGGAGATGAAAACAGTATGAAACAGTGAGAAAACTTAGCTGCAGAGGCCTATGAAATAATCAGTTGAGACTTAAGTGGAGGCAAAGCCAGCACTGTTTTCTGTACTACAACACAAGAGTGCAAAGCTTTAAAATCCTTCTAGTGACCAAGCCAGTGTGGTTGAAGAGTGGTAGGTTCAGTGGTGTTTGGAAAAGCTTATGCAAAAATATTGTTTTAAAATAAGAAGTCTGAATACTTGAAATAGAAAAAAGAAACAACCTCTCCTCCTTCCACCTACCATCAAAACATCATTTCCAAACCCAGTGCTTCCTTTGTGACAACGTGATCATACAGAAATCATGCATCTGTCTCTCAGCTGGATAGCTTGGGTTTCTACATGAAAGTTCAGTGCATGTCATTATTAATGTCCTTATGATTGTTCAATAATCCAGCAATGTGTTTGCTAATTACAGCAGAATGCAGTTGCTAGCTGCTTGCAAGAGCAGTGTTGAAATTACATTCAGAGATAAAAACTACCATTTTCACATGTAGCAGTAACTTTCTCTTCACAGAATCAAGTGCAAATGTCTAACAATGGCAACAGGAAAAGACAATTCTCATGCAAAAATTCTTCCCTGTGCACAAAGTTCCCAGGACATCTCAAACCCACCCATTTTTACCTCTTTCTCTACCCCAGAACTAATTGGTTTTTACTTTCATGTCATGAATTTTCTGTTGCTTTTTAAAATATCGATGACAAGCGAGTTCAATTAGTTCTAGCCCACCAAATATCTTTTGCTGCACAATAAAAAAGATGATCATGGCTGCAAAATACCATTGTGCAAAGCTGTAGAGGTACAGCAGTGCAAGCATACCCAGAGGGAACACCGTCCAATACAGGAGCGAGATGCACTTGACTGCGAGGACCCTGAGTTCAGATTTACAAGGTGGAATAATGCTTTGCCCTGCTGCACTGAAGCATTTTCCACCTTCATAGAAGTGTCGGAGTCTCTCCTCTTTCTCTTCCCAACGTTTTCGGCACCAAAGCTGCAGCTCCTCCTTAGAAATGGGAACTGTCTCTATGGGATATCTCTGGACGTGGAAGTGAATCTCCTTTGGGAAGTTTCCATTCAAAAGGTGCTTCTCTGTCTGAGGAATGTTTTGGGGGTATGCCACAGTTATGTCATGGATGGCATCGAGATTGTCACCTACAGAAAGGTTTGAAGGGGAAAAGAAATAATCAGTACAGATCATGCAATGGTCAGAACATTAATTCACTTCAAGGCGTGATTGAAAACTGTCCAAATTGTGGCAAAAATCTCCAAGGTACATTAGCTATGCAAAGTATGTTGCATCTGCTAAAATCTCTGAAGGCTGAAAGGTCAAACGTTTCCCAATCATTATCTGTTCCAAATCTGAGCAAGAAACTTTGGGAGCAAAACTGTACACAGTACAAACTATCATGGAATTACAACAGTGAGTAAGAGCTCAAAATCCAATTTAAAGGAGAGAAGATGCATATGCTTTCTTGGATAAAGAGCACAGTACGTGAGACTGATCTTCAGTTACTCATACCTGTGCTGCAAGCTGAAATTGCTTTTAACTAATGAAATACAATTTAGGGTATGCTCCTGTGAACACCGAAAATGATTCAGTTTGATCTGGAGCAAGAAGCACACACAGTCCTAAGCCACTGAAGACTGAGAAAACATAGGTGAAACATACACCAGCTAAGTATCAGGAGCTCATTAAATCTAGGGTATCTCGTAAAGGATGAGGACTATCTCTGTGGCTCAGCCAGCTTTGCAGAGAACTCCAATTAACACGACTGCTTTAAGTATGAGCAGTCACTATTGTAAGGAGGAGAGCTGCTGCTTACTGCACCCCAGATCTGGCAAAGACAAAAGTACAGCATAAATGGTAGAGAAGACCAGCTGTGAGTATATTTAACATTTAAAGAGCAATTCTGGATTAGAAATTCAAGCAAATACTGATAAACCCCCCCTCTTTATTAAAAAGCAAACCCTTATTAACATACCTGATCAAGCCAAAACTCTTGAAAGGATATCAGTTTTGCCAAAGTGGGGTTTGCTACCTTTGTATTAAGTATTTTTACACTTTGTGCATCTCTGTAGTAGGTGCTTTTACATTTTGCATTCTCTAAATACCCTCTCTATCCCTTGGCCTCTGACCAGACATTCTTTTTAGATTTCATAAAGTAAATTCTCCTAGTGTAAAACTGATCTAAAAATAGGTGCCTAGTGCACTGGATGTTGCATAACTGTGAAGTTCTGCCAGCAGTGATTTATGCTGCTGTTTTTATTTGCCTGGCTGGCTCAGGGCAAAATAGAATTGGAGACTAAAAGCTGCCTCCAGTTGCAGTGATTGAAGACTTTCGTTCTCACAGCCGATGTCACCTCTTGCAAAGATGATCAACACCTACTCTTTTGCCCTGCTCCCTCTTTTCATCTGCTCCCCTCCCTTGGCATTTTGTCTTTCCTTTACAGCTCTGAAAATGACAGGGACAGAACAGAAAATTACTTTAAAGGCCATGTTCAAAATCATGCATCTAAAGTTCAACTCCAAATATCACAAGAGGGGGAAAAACCCTATTCAGCCTTTCAGAGTATTTTATAACTCTGCTGTCTTATAGTAATCTCTTTTGGACAGGTTTGTGACAGGTTGCTTGGGTTTTTAAAGAGCTATGTATGGCTCCTAAGAGGTCTATCAGAGCAAATTTAATACTCCAGCTTTTGTCTAGCTATGGGATCACATTCTATCAAAGCAGAGGATCACTGTACTCTGCACAGGTAAAACCTGCCAGATCTCCTTCCAGAATGGAACATGTCTTAGAAACCCAGTCCTTCCAGAAGGAAACAATAGCCAGCCTGCTGCACCTTAGCACAAAGAATTCTTATTTTGAGAATATCTTGCATTTTTCCTCCCCCTACACCAAATACTTCAAAGGGAATTACAGTCATCCTGCAGGACAGACATCCCCTAATTCCTGATCCAGCCAGGGGAAGGGCTGCCCCATATACCTCTAAGATATACCCATCTCTTATAATCAGTCTTTCTCCTGATCCTCTATAACTCCCCCAGTCCTAGTGGAACATAAAACCTATACACTTTATCTCAAGAGGGAGGCCAGAAAATTTCAGCCTTCCTGAGAGCCTTGTATGAGAAACTTTTCTATGAGAAGAGGTTTTGGCAACGTGAGTTTCTCACCCACCAGGCAGTCATTTGCGTCTTGCAATGGCAGTAAGTCTGCTGTTGTAAATGTTCTTGAAGAACCAAGGCATCACTCGTAAGGACCACTCGCATGCAGACCACAGGCAATAAATCATCAGATTTGATTAAGACACAGATTTTCTGACTCTGAACAACTGGCAGTGGCACGATTGGGCAGGACACCCCACTCCCCCCAGCTGGTCTGATCTCTTCACCATGCAGATATATTTCTTCCTATGAATTCTGGATCAGAAATGGGGAAGCCTCTGCTCGTTACCTACAGATCTGTAGCATCCCCAAACAGGTACCTTCCAGCAAGGCTTCACACCAGGCTGCAGAAGGCCCACACTACACTGTGGCTTCTAAATTAGTTACCCACAACAAAGTTCAAAAAGCCACATACAGAAGCATGGACATTACCCCTTCTGTATGACAAATGCTAAGGCAAAGGATGATTACGTGAACCGGTGTGTCCAAACTTGAACCAGTATCTCCTAATCCCCAGCTGCAAGATTCATCTATTAAAGTGTATTTTACATAAGAAGAAATGAAACTTCAAAGGTAGATTTAGCATATCTGAAAGCACAGAAACATCAGAAAGAGAGAAGACCAGAATACCAGGTTTCATACGCAAGATGATTAGAGCCTTTCTCAACAGGCCCCTTGTTTGGGTCATGCATATTTAAAAACTCCATACAAATGGCAGCCTGAAGGTTTAATCCCCTGGCAAGGCAAGCATGTGAAGAGGACCAGCTTCAATCAGTTTTCTACAGCTGCTGAAAGAAACATGTCCTGCTAGAGTTAGGCGCAGTAAAGCTGTGGGATCCACACTGCACACATGGACAAAAAGGTTCTGCATAATCTTGGAACTAGATGATCTTTAAGGTCCCTTCCAGTTCAAGCCATTCTATGATTCTATGAGTCTCTGCTGATCTATCAATGGTATCTTTCAATATGGACAGGATCAGCACACCACTGCCAAATGTGCTGCAAGGAAATCTGCAAAAGAAGGAAAGTTACCATAGCAGATGAAGGTAGACCATTTGTGAGCAGAGACAAATCCCCTTAGGCTAGATTTAATCAGGCAGTTTTGAACCTGTATCCTTGCCTAGAGCATCTTTACTGTCTCCATTTCCCTCTGAACTTAAACTTCTTGCCTCTGCAGTCTGAAGATACCTAACAGCAGATCAATAGCAAGGTGGCAGTCAACCAGCAAAGGAAAGTGATCATTGGTGAAGATGCAGGGCAGTCACGGATTTACAACCTGAATTTAAAGATCTGCTTTTAAAAAAACTGTTTCTGCACACTGTAAGAAGAAATTGCCCAAAAGGAAGTCACATCACTGTAATCTAGTGGGTCAAAAATGAAGTAAGCAAGTGTATTTGTTCATGGGTCAGAGAAGCTGTTGGCGGACAAACCAGCTATTCCAAAGTTTTTAGTGAAATCTAAGGGATCTTCTTTATCCACATTGCATTGAGGAAGGGATGAAGGACAGAGGAAATCGAGTAATGGTCATAGTTTTGCATCTGAAATCTAGTTAAGCTATGAAACTGCCATTAAAGCTCAGATGTCAAGGAGATAGCCCAGCTCTTCAGGACAGAGACACACCAGTTTCTGTAGCTCCAGTCTCAAAACGTTCTTCCTGCAGTAGTATGAACATATATCCTTCATACCGATAAACACTATTCTGTCTTATGCTTTATAAAAGCATCTCAGGAAAAGAAACCTTGCTACAGGGCTTGGAAGTGAATCTAAAGTTTATGTGCAACTGTTGTTAAGCAGCTATAAACTGCATAACATGCAGATGATGATTAATCCAAGAGGCAGTCTCCAGTTTCGGATGATAAAATGCCTCAGAAGCACTGTTCTTTTCTTTTTAAACACTTCTTCCTTTTCTTTCTGTGCTCCAATCAAAGTTATTTCTATTTCGAGTTCTGTTGATACATGACATTACTTCAAGCAATTCCAATGCACAGCTGGTTGCTTTGGGCATTGCACTCAGAGGCGGCAGAGGAAGTACATACCAGGTTCATGACCAAATCAACAGCATCATGGAAAGACACTTTCTTTTGAAAAACATTGACAAGGAAAAATGAGGACATTTTCTTTCACTACACCAGCTGTTGCATCAGGATTTTTATTCTGTGTTAGAAGTTGCAGCATCTGGTAGCCCTCATTCACACACTCAGAGTCCCCTTACCCCACAGAATAGTTAGAAATAGGGTTTAATGAGAAGATGAGGCAGGCTGGGCTGATCAGATGCAAGGCATACCCAGGCAAGTCTACTGACCACCCCCCATAACATGGGACCAGCTCCTTTTACTCCTTATTTCTCTAGTTTCCCAAACTTGCTCCTCCCAAACCACACTGAACCATTCATTTTCCCACTTCTGATTCCTTCCCTAAATACCTCATGAATAAATCTTGTACAATCCATAAGCACTCCTCCTGGGTATCCTCTAACGAGTCCCACAAGCAGCAAGGCCCCTCAGACTATAAGGTGATGGGAGCCTCTTCCATTGACTCAGGGGCTGCAGCTTCACCATGACAGCCCTTAATGAGTTGGAGTAGAGGTTATGTTTGTCCACCTGTGTGTTGTGGTTTGCCCTGCCTGACCTTGTACCCCTGTGCTCGTTTGCATCTGTGCTGACAAACGTTATTATCTCTCAACCTACTATAAAAACCTCACAACCAACAGCCCCTTAATAGGTTCAAAATAAAGATGTCACGGGTAAACTGAAAATTACTTTAAATTGTGTGTGTGCATTCAGTAGTACCATGTCAACACAGTACTTTAGGAAAAAAAAAAAAAACAGCATGAATATAAAAGGCAGGATGAAACTATTTTTTGTCGTCTTCTAAACACATTTACAAAGAGAATGTTGCAAGTGTTGCAATTGGTGAAAACTGCTAGAAGTGATGCTCAATCCCAAAACATAAGCAGGAGTAAGTGGGCTGGGTGGGGATGGATCTATTACCCTCTGCTATGAGCACAGCTCAGAAGCTCAAGCAGTGCTCGTTCCTCAGTTCTGGTTCGTGTCAACGACAAGGACACTTTCTTGCTCATACCCTGGACTGCACAATGCTAAGCAAGCTCACTGAGAAACAAAGGGATCTATATAAGCAGTGACTATGGTCCAAAATGATGATTCAGAACAGAGGCTTTTAAAGCCAAAATGGCATCAGTGAGCCAAAAATGAGGATGGGCCCTAGGCAAATCTACGCAATGAACGGCTCAGACTCCCAGCAGTCTGGAAGGTGAACAGACAGCCAAGTCTCCTTGGCATTAACAGTGCCATTATCCATTTACATCCCTAGCAAGGATCTCAGAAGCTGTAATTTGTCCTACTTTAGCTATCATTGGCATTACTTTAAATCTTACAAGAATTATAGTCTCTTCCCCTGCATTGATCCAGCAGAGAAGATGCTATTCTTAACCACAGTACATCCCAGAACAGCACGTGATGAGCTGCTGAGCCAGAATAAGGAGAGGTAGACTGAGATGCTCTCACAGCAAAATATTCATGAACACTATTCTGTGAAAACTGGAACCAATGTGTGAGGCCCATTCATTTCACCTCCCATCATAATATAACTGGTTCCTTTATCACACAGCTCCACATTCCCAGGCTATTGTTTTATAGACTGGTTGCAACTCCCTGACCCATTCCTTAATACCCTCAACTTTATATACACGTCCTCAGGAAACTATAGGAGGATGCTTGACATTTCTGTAAATAAACTGATCAGCAACCTAATGAAGGCAGAGATGGAAACATGTAGAAGAAATAGTTATGTTTCACTATATCTGAGTATTGTATATTACCTTTGAAACAAAGATACATCTTTGGACATTAAAATAAAAGCCATCTAAAACTGGGAAATATTACTGTCTTAGCTCCTGAGATTTGAGGCATTTTTCTTTGAGAATACTGTATCAGGAGGAGAAGCTTCAAGGACTTAGAGCCCCTCCTGGGAAGTACCATCCTTGTGAAGATGTAGAACTTCAGGCAGCCCTCTTTAAAGCAATGGTGTCAGCCAGGGTTAACCTAAATCACTTTCAACTCAGTAGTTATTGGAAATCTTTTTTTGGGTAAGTGTAGCAATCAAATAAGCAAACAAAAAAAGGCAGAGTGATAATGCTGGCCTTGATTAACAGAGAAGAGCAATCCTGCATACAATTCTTTCTCCAGCTCTCTGAATTTCACCAGTGTTATGATACAAGAGAAGAGGAGACCTTCCACCTGCCAACACAAAGAGCTAAGGAAGCTGCACCTCTTGTCCTTGAGGGTGGGAGCCTGGGGAAGGGGCAGGCCTGGCTGCTTCCTGCTCCCTAGCAGGAAGGAAATGTGCTCTGGGTACCCCACAGAGGAGTTAAGAGGACTACTGGGGTCTACAAGGTACCTCCACCCTGGCTGGTACAAAGACCAAGAGATATAAGCCCACCCTCATAGCTATCAGCAATCATTACATGCACTTAACTCATTTGATAAATACATTTAAATCACACAGTTCTACAGCCTAATGCTACTTACCATTAATATGTAAAACAATACCATTAACTGAAGTTGTTAGGGAGGGGATCTGCTTGACTTTGACATCTCTGCAAATACCTCCTTTAATTATTTTAAAACCAAGCAGGAATGTTATCATCATCTAATCTGATCTCCTGAATACCAAAAGCCACAGGTGCTTATGTAGAATGCCTTCAAGCTTTTAACATGAGATTGGCAATTCCTTTAATTAATAGGAGGGAGGTTTGGGTATGTACACATTATATTTATACTTTTACTTCCAGACCATATAACTTGGCTAAATTAAAGAGCTGTCCATGCTCACATGGGTAAGTGTCCGTTTGGTCTGCTAGCCTCAGAAGTTGCTCCTGAACAAAGTAAACCTACCAAGCTTCTGAAATGTCAAAACGAAGTGCGTTTTTAAAAGCTCAAATCCCTTTTGAGCTCTCTGAATCTCTTCTAATATTTCACCATACTTTTCAAAGTGCGGGTGTTGGAACTAGGGAGAGCTTTCCAAAATGGCCTCACCAAGTCCATACACAGACATCTAGTACTAACAGGCCCACTTGGTTTTCATTTTTATGCCTCCAAAGACTACATCCTTTCTCGTAGTGATAGCCTCTTTGTGAGAACTGATATTCAGCCTGTTTATTAAGCATTACAAAACCCTTTGCCATATCATAGAATCATAGAATAGTTAGGGTTGGAAAGGACCTCAAGATCATCTAGTTCCAGCCCCCCTGCCATGGACAGGGACACCTCCCACTAAACCATGCCACCCAGGGATATGTCCAACCCGGCCTTGAACACTGCCAGTGATGGAGCATTCACAACTTCCCTGGGAAACCCATTCCAGTGCCTCACCACCCTTACAG
>JASSUY010034782.1:0-30340 GCA_032466535.1 Forpus xanthops
TCCCCGCGCACCCAGCGCTGTTTGCTTATCTCTATTCAATAAAATTAAGAAAACTGCAAAGTGAGTCATTTATCACATTAGTAATCAATTCTGGTGTCGGAAACTTCTGCCTCTCTGAAGTAAAAAGCACTAAAACATTGCTCCTGTTTCTAGCTCTGCATTTGATCCATCTCAACCTACTGATTTTCACCTGGGGATGCAAGTGCTGGAGAGTTCTCATCCACAGGAAGTGTTTGCTTGTGCTTTGTTCAAGGCATTGGCATAAACATTCACAAAAGTTCAGCTGGATTACGTTACAGAGCAAACCTCTGGTATGGATTTACTAGGTCAAGAAAAGCAGGTTCAGTGGGAAAAATCAATGGCTCCTCTAAAGGGAAGGTCTAGCTTCTTTGTTAGGGCATGTCAAAGTTCCCATAAAGCTACATGATTCCTCTTCACACTCAGTAAGGGTGGACGAGAGGAGAAAGCTGTTTGATGAAAGAGTGATGCTGAAGCAGCTGGTACCAGCAGGCTCTGGTATTTGAAATCTTGAAGAGCTCCAGTGTACAAGGCTCTGCAAGGGCTTTGACATGCCTTGGATCATGAAATTGTCAGAGACACTGTAAACATTGCTAGTCTAACAGCTGGAAGGTACTACAAGGTCATGAAAAGGTTCTACTGCAAATCATACAGGGTGTAAGCAAGAAAACAAAGGGAATTTTACGTGTTTTGAGAGAAGTTATGCTATGGGTTTATGGCTGTGGTTCAGCTAACTCTTCAGATGAGAAGAGGGAAAGGGATTGATACATCAGTATGACATCTTGCTAAAAAAAAAAACCCCATTTTCTGTTTTCTCAAATGAGCTGTGAAATATTAGTGTTGGAGTTCCAGAGATGCTGAACAGCTAAAAGCAAAGTCACAACATCAAGAAATCTTCTAACTCAGGAAAGAAAGAAAAGAGTACTTAAGAGTGGCTTTGAAACACTAAGGGCAGCCTTAAAAGTCCTCAAGGTTACCTTTTGATTCTCTATTTGCATTCCTTGTGTGTTTCTGCAAAGCACAAAGCATGAATAGTGGGAGGAAACCAAAGGAAGATCAGACCTCAGTAGGGCAGCATCTTATCAAGGAGTCTACACACCCTTTCTGCACACAGCAGCATAGCCTGGAGGGAAGAGCTCTTGAACTAATAGCTAGGCATAAAGTTAAGTTTTCAGGTAGTTGAAACAAGGCTGGTTTGGTTTTCTTTCATCCATGATCTCCTTAAGGAGTTCTCTGGGAGATCACCAGTCTCCTCACTTTAAAAGATGAAACTTCTTTGAGCTTATTCTGCCACATTTAATGTGTTGCTTTTGGTGCTCTTTGCTTAACTTTATGAAATAAACTAGGTCTGTCACTTCACTTTTAACTGTGTGTACTAACAAGTGTGATCTCAATGTGAACCAGATACACGTTAAAGATATTAAATCCTTCTTGGGATACAGTAAGTGTATTACCAAGGCAGAGGGGCATGCTTTCAGAGCATCTGCTTCCCCAGAATGTGTGCAGAGAGCTTCAGAGTGAGAATCCCATCGTCCCTGCAATGATTGCTGTCAGAACTAGAACTAACATAAGGGAAGGGAAAGAAATACCATCAGTGCTCTCTCAGGAAGCTGGAGAAAAGATGGCTGGATACAGAGAAGAGTCTTGTTTGCCACATATAGCCAATACAGAAAAGTAATTTTAAATACATTGGCCTACCAGGATTAAATTGAAAAGAAGCATAAAATGATACAACATACTAAAGATTTGCTAGTAAAGTCAGTAAATGTATGAGTATGGGAAAAAGTCACAACTGGCAGTGCTTCGTGTGCTGGGACTCAGCCAAGTTATGTGAGTTCTGCCCCGTAACTCTTGTTCTCACAGTAGGCGGGAAGTGGGGTCTGTGTGCATTCCCCTGACTTTGCTATGGCCTCTAGCTCCAGGCTTTGCTACCCAGAGGTTCAGTGTCAGCATACACTAAGGTGAGTGCTGGGAGAAGTGGCATGTGCAGCAGGGCTATATCACGCCTCTGAGGACAGGGGCACGTGTCAAAACACCTGAGGACTCTTACCCCTCCAGCACCATGGGTCTGATGGCAGACATTAGGGCCAGTGTTTGCCTCACTGGTGGCACATAGACATATAGTCATAGAACGGTTAGTGTTGGAAAGGAACTTAAGATCATATAATTCCAACCCCTCTGCCAATGGCAATGACACCTCCCACTAGACTAGGTTGCTCAAGGCCCTGTTCAACCGAGCCTTATATTGCTCAGTACTGGTTTCTCCAAAGATTTTCCTATTCCAGGAGGAAACTCCAACTCCTTGTACAAGCCGCTGGGCTTGCAGAGCAGAGGGGCTGATAAGCTCTAAGAAGGTAGCCAAGCAGTAGGGTTGTACTGAGTATGGGGGCCTTCCAGCCTGCAAGGATATGCGCACAGGTTCTCAGCCATCATTTATGTCAGTCTTTGTTGCAAAGTTTGAGATAACCAGCCCACATGCCGTCTCTGAAACAACATTTTGCTTGAAACATTCATTACATAAAATGAAAGCCACTGCAGAAATGTTCATTAAGATATCAGGCTTTGTTGACATGGAGAAATCTAGCTGATAGCGCTACACAGCAAGAAATAAGTCTGCATTATGCAGATTTGAAAAGAAATATTTCTGACTGGTTTAAATGTTACTGTTGCTTTCAAAGTAGTCCAACTGAAACACACAATGATCTTTTTTATATTACACAGATATCTCTGCTACTGATTTCGACAGCAGATCTATATAAAGCACTTCTGTCAGTGCTTTTGCTTCAGGATAAAACCTTACGCTCCACTAATGTGAGCCCTACTTTGTAGCAGTGTTGGTTTAGACATTGCTGCTCATTTCTGCCCCATTGAGAAGAAAACATGGTAATGGGCAAGACCTTAATTAGCTCAGTGAACATGTGCCACAGCCCTCAGTCTCTACATGTTAAGAAAGTCCAAAAAAAACTCAAAAAAAAGTGAAAAGAATGTAGCAAAAGCATAGATGAATTTATAGCAAACCCAGAGGAATGGTGTTAACAATTATAGGTGAACTTCCCTATTTTTCTCAGTGAAGAGTTAACTCTGATGCTCCAAAATGGTGGTTTTTAAATTGTCCTGCTTTTCAAACCCTGCTCCAGGACAGCAGAGCTTACAGAACCCAAAGGTACCCGACAAAGACGCAATCCTGGTCTGCACATCTAGTGTGGTGTGCGCAGTGTCTCACTCCCACAACTCACAATCGGGCTATATTTGAAAGGATGTTACTGCCTTTTGCCTCCTGGACCAACCTTTTTCTTAATAATCTGGTACATTATGAAGAAAGGACTCAACTCCAAATCCACTGAAACATACAAACCACTGTAAATTAACTTAAAAATTAAAAAAGTAAAAATATGCTGACATACAAAGGTTTTTCAAAATCTGATTTTTATACTCATGCCAAAGTTAATCAGTTCCCTCTACTTCTGATTTCTCTTTGAGATACCCACTTGCAACTTCTTTGTATGCACTTGTTACGTTGTGCAATGAAGCAAGCTTCCAGCCTTTCAGGTCTTCCTGCATCCAAACTGTCTGTCTACAATATATTTGCAGATGCTTAATTTCAAGCACCACAGAGCTCAATTCCCTGGTCTTACGTGCCCATTTTTTGCCAGGTCAAGGTGCAGAGTAAAGTTTTGGGGAACAGACTCCATGTCACTTCTTCACATGCACAGCAACCATTACTGACAGCAGTGTATGGTTGCAAACATCACCAGGGCTTCCAGATGTAAAATCCCAAACGTGTGGTTTCTGGAAGATGGTTCTTCAAAGAAGTTCAGATCTGTTGCTGTCTGAAGTACATTGAGAAACACCTGAAGAGGAGAGGAAATAACAAAAACACTCGCAAGCAGCCATTTCCTAGGCTAGAAAACAATGGATTTTTTATTGAACAGAGATGGCTCATAAACACACTCAAAGGAGTTCCACCTGCTGTTCAGCAATAGTCATTGCCATCTGATAATAACCTATGGGGGCAGCTGTATAAAACAGGAATAAAATACCAAATTCCTATATTCATTAATAACTTTGTCTTCCAAATACAGAACCATATGTTATTTAAAGTCTGAAAATAGACCACAGTTGTTAGCATTTAAACCAAACCTTTATGATAACAAATATACAAAAAAGGCAGTCAATATATTAAACATTTAAACCAACACATACATTTTTCAGAGGTAAACATTGAGCAAACAAAGCCACCAATGATGTTCAGAAATCAGGGAAAAGTTTCAGGGTCAAGCTCCAAACACTGCAGCTTTCCTAAAGCCATACTGGTATTACTCTTTTATCTAGCCCCTAAATTGAAAACTATGTAGCGTGAGCATTTGGAAATATAACATTGGCTATCTGGCAGGAAATTTGGAAGTTTCTTAAGTTCTCACTGTATTTATATTGAGGCGCCTGCAGAGACAGAAGGCAGAAGGAGTTAAGCACTTGGTTTTGCAAGGTTGGGTTTTTGTTGTTATAGATGAGGGCAACAGCATCCTCATACCAAACATGAATTCCAGCACTGGCAAAAGAGAAGTATTTGTCTAACAAACTGCATGAAGTATCAGCTTTGCAACTTGAAATGGGACTTGCACACCTGCCTATTTACTGAAAGCCTGTGCTATTTCTACTGTACAGACTCCTTCAGTAATTGATATAAAGCCTGAGTTTGAAAGCTTGGGATACATACATATGCTCAAAAATAATGTGACAAATTTACTATCAATAAAAACATTTTAATGCCAACAACTAATAAAAGTTCATATTGCAATATTGCTCACAACATAAATGTACAATTTGCACAAAACATGGCTCTTCAACATGAATATTTTGCAAGCTACAATATATATATAATATGTATAATTTCTTTTCTGAAAGAATTATATGCCAGAGTGCATGCAAAGAATTTTGAAGCAATAACACAACAGGAGCAATCACTTGTTTACAGGTTACTGAAACCATTCAATACAGAAACACTGTGATATTAGATAACAGACAGACAGATAGGTAGATGTATATACACACTGCTTTTTTGCGGACCTTCCCATGTTACACCAGAAGTGTGGGTTCCTTATAAGCTCAGGTCCCTAGGAAAGAGTGATCCAAATAGGGCTCTGAATGTTCTCCACACTCTTTGACCATAAATCACTTTTGTCGGAGATGACAGTGAAGGAGGCACTTGTCCTTTAGCCAGGAGTCTGGGCAAGCAGTCTTCCCTGTAGCCAACATGTATTCCAGTTCCTTCTCCTTCATTCCTAAGCAGTGGGTGGTGACCATCTATCCATCCTGTTTTAGCTGGTCCCAAGCAGTCTCCTGCAGTCTTTACAGTTGGAAACCCAAGACTAGAGAACCTGGATCTCCTAAACAGCAGTGCACAGCACTGCCACTGTTCTAGTCAGATATGTACAAGGAATGACATGTATCCTCTGGTTTAAAATTTACATAGAGTATATACAAATAAAGCTATTCTATCAAGGTGCAAGTTTATTATTCTCTGGTATGTTCCAACGAAGATTTCTTACAAACCTTTATACACAGTCACCAGGCAAGTTTACAGAAAGTTGACATTTTGTCATAGTTTATTACATAGGCTTCATTCCACAAACACCATGACAGAAACTCCTATTACTTACCTTTGGGAGTTCTGCCTATGCACAGGATTGGATTGGGTAGACTTACAGTCGTATCTAATGTAATTTCCTTGACTTCAATATATTTTTAACTGGGGTGAATTGGCAGCATATGTTTTTTTCTTTCCAGGAAGTCATTAATCTCTACAAAATGAGGCAGGAGATGTAACTGGACATTGGGGGTTGCAGTTCATGTGCCCAGTCCAGCTTTCTTTGCTTCTGATGGGTTTGTGGTATGTGAAACTAGCAGAGTTTGTCCCTAAGGGTATGTCTGAAAGTCCTTGGCACCATTTTACACTAGCTGATGGCAGGCAGTGCCCTCGAAGAAACATAAAAAAAAGACCAAATGTAATTTACTAAACATTAAACATCAGAGTGATCCACTAAACAGATGGATATGGAATGCAACTTGTCTAAAATTAGAAGGGTTGATGTTTTCTTAGGCAGGTCTAAAGTCATAAAAATCTTTCCCACCCCATGCAGGTCTCATTCTGCAGCGTGTATATATATGATGCTTCTAATAAAGTCATTGGAAATACAAAGGCTGTGATAAACAAGCAGAAGGAAAGCGTGTCCTCTCCCATCATTTCTCTTCAGCAAGTACCTCAAAATTGGGCAGCTAACTCATGAAATCTAAGTTACAATCCCTGCTGAAATAGAGCTACTCTGTGCAGTGACAGCAGGATTTGGCCTTCAGCCTTCATGGTGTACCAACCACAACTGAGCAGATGACTAGATGGGAAATTACATCTCCTAGTGCATTGAAAAGCATACAGCCTTGCAGTAACTCCTATTAAAGATTCCCACTGACTTCATGAGAGGCAGAGAAAGCAGACTTTAACAAGTGCATGTTCTGCACCACTGGAGTTAAGGTTCTCAAAAATCTCTCTCAAATACTGTTTTCCTCCATTTTGTAACTTGATTATAACAAGGCATTCAGAGCAGAGGCTTTGAACATGTCCTCTCAAACTAAGGGGAGTATTTCACACTAGAAACAAAGATCTGGTTAGTTTTCCTCTTTTTGTCAGTTATGGAATAATAAAACCCCCGACTTGCTGTTTTTACATGCTGCCCTGCCTTTGGACGGTATTAACATAACGGCATCTAGCAATGATAAATGAATCATAATCTCACTGGAGACCTTAAAAGGATCAGCATCAGACAGAATGGGGTTTAAGATAACCTAAGCTGCACTCACAGAAGATGCTTTCAGAGTTTTCCCAACGTTTATGCTAAAGACCTGATTATGTGATAAAACACATAGAAGTTTCTCATCCTGCTGACTGAATACATTATACTCAAGGGAGAATTATCTTCCTTTGCAAAACGTTAATTTAAAAAAATCAATATAAATTAAATACAAGCACACATTTTAAAGTAATGTTCAAGTTGTGGACACAGTGGTCAAAAGCTGCTGCTTCAAATCATGACTGAGCTCTTCCATGTTAATACATTCCCTTCTGCCTCGTTCCAGAGTGCCCTCAGTCTTGTGGAACAGGTTGCTCTGGAACATTAATAGCATGAAACAAGAGTTCTTCAAAAGTATTTAATAGACTTGAGAGACTGACGTCTTTGAACGAGCTATAAATATCCACCTGTCTTTTTAAGGAAAAAGATTTGGCTCCAGAAACATTTGTATTTCTTAGCTATCTTGCTGTCTTGAAAAACATCTGCCATCCTATTGTCTATACTCTGATTCTTTACTATTTTATTTTTTATCTCTTAAAAATGGATAAGCAAAGGGGAAGAAGGTTTCACCTGTGTTGTTAATTGCAGATGACATAAAACATCCCTATGAAGCCATGAAACAGTATTTCAGCTGCATCTGTGGGATGAAGGACAATATCTATGTATTTGTTCACAATTACTGTTAGGCTGGATGATCTTTCATTTGCTTCTCAATAAAAACTTGCCCATAAAACCCAAACAATGGATGGCAGCAAACAAAACTACTCTTCCAGGAATAAAAACAAACTCAATAATAATAACCACAAATGCAAACCAATCATGACTATTCCTGAATTTATATTACACAAACTAAGAGTCTGCCTAAAACCTGCAAAAAATTCAGATTAACTTAATGGTTCCACAGTGTTCTAGAAACCATCTTATTTCTAGCACATCCTTTCCTCTTGTTTTCATTTTTCTAGCTTTAAGTTCAAAGACATCTCAGGGACAAGTGGGAGTGGATGAGAAGAGGCAGGAAGGAAGCAAAGAGTTGTCCCACAGACGGTGCTAGTTCTTTTGTCTTTTCAGGATGCTTGCGCTGGCATTTTCCCCATTCAGCTGTTGTTTTCAGTGGTGAACATAAAAAAACAACTTCAGAAGTGAATGATAGAGGAAGGATCACTTCCCCATTTAAAGATCAAGATTGTGTTTTCTAATTGCAGACAGGCATTCAGCTTGGAAAATGCGAGATGTGCAAAGACTTCAAAGGTGACAGTATGAAAGAGAGATGGAAAACAGACCAGAAAAATCAATGAAAAGGCTTCCAGCTATTTTAATGGTGTAAATTTCATCATGCTTTCATGTTTGGTTTGTGAATGATGTTATAGTAGAATCTTAACTTGTATCTTTCCTAGAACATTCATATATCTTTCATTTAACATTTAAATTACTTCTTGAACCTTGTATCAAATATTTATAAATGCTAAACTAGGTACAAATTGAAACCCATTTGGGAAAGTGGAGTGGAGGGAGGCTTAGCTGCACTAATGGATATCACATTAATTCTTAGCATCAAGGAAGGCTGACTGCCATTAACAAGAAATCTCATTACAAACATGATTTCACGCCTCAACATATCCCGTAGATCCAGTTACTGTCTACCTCTCTCACATACAAACATACAACGATAACTATGGACAGAAACCCCAAAGCATTGCACATTCTTAACCTTTTGTTCCCAATAAAAAACCCAAATGACCGATACGACACCAAAACCCAAGGAAGCACAAAGCACATAGCTCAGATAATGTAGAACAAATTAATTTACAATGCCACTTCTGTCTCGAATCACTTCAGATTCTTTCCAGACTTCAACGTAATCAAGAGGCAGTTCTGAGAATAACTAATGCACAAATGGCATTACAATAAGCTTTCAGATGAGCAGGATTGAAGGACACTTGAGTAGCCCACCTGTTACTGAGGGGTAGTGGAGTGGGGTGAGGAAATGTTTTATTTCCAATGTTGGGTTTTATTTCTGCTGCTCTTAATTACATTATGATTTTTAAAAATCAGGATCCAGATTCCTCTGCTGTGTGATAGTTGGCAGAGTGGAGAGAGCATTGGAAAAAGAGCACTGACCTTATTTTTGGGCTGTAAAAACCTGAGTTGCTTAATTCACCTTCCACATAACACTGAAGAGATCAGTTGAAGAAATATCCTGTATTGCAGAGAGTGAGATTTACTTATTTATTGTAAGTGTGATGCTCAGACACCTCTGTTCCCCACTGGTACAGCACATATGGCTGTACAGCAGCCACAATACACAGAGAAATATGGACAAGAACAACATACTAGTCAAAATATATTGGTGTGACTTAAGTTTTTTCTAGTATTAATTGGAATTCAAACAGGAACACAAGGTCAAAAAGCTTACAGGTATTTTCCTTTGGTCCTTGCATTCTTCAATGGATAAACATAAACTCACAGCTCCAGGAAGACTTGCGCATTTTTGCATGTTCCCAAATGGCACAATTAGTCACTGTCTCAATAATGGCAAGGCAAAAATCAGTTCCCAAGGTATATAACCAGCTGTCCCAAATTTGTCTATCAGCAGTATACACAGGCTTGAGCAGGTTAAGCAGGGTTATTTGATCAAGTGAATGCCTGGATGCTGGGGAAGCAGCTTTCTCTCTGATGAGGCTCCAGGGGCTTCCTATGCTCCTTCCTACCTTCTGCACCAATAAGGCACAGCCAGTGCTGGGGTGCAGGGGGGTTTTAACAGTCCTCAGGAGCAGATCTCAGCCCACAGTTGTGCTGTGAGCTCTTCAAAAGCTATGCAGAACAGAGAGAACCAGGCTTTGGAGAATCTCATTTGAAAGCCTCTCACGTAGTAAGCTATCGGATAGTCAATTTATCCACTGCTGGGAAGGGGAAGGAGTAAGGCTGGACTCTCTTGAACGTGTGGCTTGAACAAGTCCAGATGTTTTGAGCCACGTTAATCCATCCCTGCCAGAACATGTGAGGTGTTAAGGCTTTGACCATAATTAATTAAAATGACCTTCTAGCACATTGGATTTTTCTAAAGTGACTGTCTTTTTGTGTGTCTGAGCATCTCAGTTTTCTAATGTGGCTTATTTTAAACTATGAATGATTTCTGATTGGGTAATTCAGAGAGTTTTTTTCCCTGTCTTTGTTTGCTTTAGAAAGGCAATACAAAACAAGATTGCCTCTCACTGAGCTGGGCAAAGCCAAGTAATGGAAGATTTAATGAAAACACAGCAGCAGAGATGACAGGAAGTGAAAAGACCAAAGTTAACCACACACAAAGGGTACAGGCAAATTCACTGTTGCAGCTGTGGCAGTCAAGATATTTATAAGGACAACAAAAAGCTACCAATTGCTAGAGCTCCACAGCCATATCTGAGCAGCGGAGTTGAGCAAACCCTCTTTGTGAGCACTAAAGAGACTGGAGACAAATGGACTAGTTGGGGATACCAAGATGGGTCTGCTTCCTCCTCACCTACCTGTCTTCTGCTCTGCCCTTCCTTCTGATTTCATGGAAACTCTTGAGTTGGAGAACATATGAAACAGGAGATAAGAAACACTATACCTCTGGAATTCAAGGCAAAGATCTGAGGTTAGACATCAAAATCCTTGTCCCTAATTCTCTTCTCATACTAAGACCTCTTCATTAGCATGCCATCCAACATGGGCAGAAACCTGTGCCTAATCAACACTGTGTCATCACCACTGCAGGATGAAAGATCAAAACTGTAAGCTGAAAGAAGGATGAAAGATGCCTCTCCAACGGAAAAGAAACACCAAAATTGCTGTTCTGGTACATCACATAAAATCAGGTGGACAGATTTTGACAACTAAACAGCATAGCTTGCAAAACACTAGTTGTTTGTAGAATTTAGCCTATCCAGCCAATGTAACTTCTCTGTGTACCTTGCTGCCATGTCTCCTGGCTGTTTTAGTGACAAGCAAGCCAAGCAAAACACATAAAGCATCGTTTAACAGGGACTACTGACTTGAGAACATGAATACAACATTGTGAGCCCTCTGCACACAACTAAGATAAATGCACAGTAGGCCATACATAGCTCTTCCATGCATGAAGCCTTGTACCACCCTGAAAGAATGACAGTTTAATGGCAACAAAAAGAAACTGAATACCTGCCTGGTATCTGCAGCAAGCTTATTTCCCAGTTCTTTAACACACTGAAGGCAGGTAACAAGCCCCCATCAGCTTCTGCAGGTTTCTGTATTTTAACTCTGCTTTGGGTACCACATTTGCAGTGTTTTCAGCAGCAGTCTCACTGAAGTCACAGATCATTGACTCTCAGCTGAAGACTCAGCTTTGCTATTTTTTGCCCCGGGAGGACAGTTATAAATGGTGGGTCAAATGCAGTTCTACTTGAAGTGTGATGATCTGGTCAGAGCAGTTAATTTTCACCTACTGAAGATAACAGGCCTTATCTTAAAATAAATATCAGGTTAAAAATTAACAAAACATTAATTTTGTTACAAACCTATGGAAGATGTGATTGGAAGTGCTGGGAGTTAAGAGATACCAATGTTGTATGTATAGGCAGACATCTAAAATTAGTGATGTTCTCATATGCAGGGTTTCAGATATTATTGGAGTGCTATTTCAAGGCTAACATTCTGCATGCTTGTTTATTAAATATTAGGTCAAATTGAAAGCAGCTTTTTAAATGCTTATATATTTCAACATCTCTGGACCAGAGGATAAAAGCAACATCAGGCCCTTCACTTCTGTGAAGTGCTTGCACAGCCTCACATGAAAGACTTTGTCAAACAAGCTAAATTCAGGTCTTTGACTTCAGATAACTCTTGTTCAATCCCCCAAAATAAAATATCATCCACTTGACTTCAGAGGCAGCTTTAGTGAGCACAGGCTTTGGGATGTAATTTTTCAGCAAGTTTTAAGACAGAGTCAGCTCCTGAGGGGACACTGAACATCCGTAACCAACAACAAGTTCTGCAGGTTCTCCACTTCTCCAAGGATTTAACCCATAGACAAGAGAACTAGGAATGGCTTATTCCCTAGGATGGCCTGAGCCTTGCCTTGAGTAGGTGGATGTGTAAATTTTAACACCACCTGTATTTTTCTTGAACATAAGAACCCAACTTAAACAGGGTCCTGCATGCCCAAGAACCCACAGACCTAGTCGCATTGTATGCCGTAACAGAACCCTCCCCTGATTTTAGACAGGTACAGAGAGAGGGAGGAAAGATGCCCTTTCTTTTTCCTCACTGTACCACCTCGGAGCAGTTTATTCAGTACAAGTTGAAGATTTCCCTTTTTTCTTTAATCTTCAAAGAGCAGCACGTGGTGCTACGCTCTGAAACAAAACTAGAATTTCAGAAATCCCCCAGCACATCACACACTGCAGCCCATCCAGAACTTGTGCAGCATTTGGTATGAAGCCAGTGGGTATTCAGCACAAAAAGGCTCAGTGTCAAAAGCAGCATGTAGAGGATTCAACAAGCAGCTCTCATTAGTGCCAATAGCATCCTGGCTACTGAGCCTTCACACCTCTTTAAACATTTTTCCTCTGTCTTTAATAGACATTTGCACAAATCTACTCTGAAGCTGAGACCAAGCAGGCAAAACTTTTAGCTGGAGAAAAGAAGTCTCAGCCGTTAGGAAGCTGGCCATTTCCCAGAACATGGCATCTGGCCACCAGCTGTGTTTAGAGGACAGCACGCAGAAGGAACAGATCACGGGAAGATCTGGGAAACAAGTAGACAGTGCTGACTTTTGTTGTGAAAATAATACCAGCCTTACTCTGTGATGTCCAAACCTTTGCCCTCCTACATTTCCCGTCCTTTTCTCTTCCCAGCTCTCAAACCAGTTATGGGAAAACCTCCCATTCCGGAGAACACAGATACTCTTTCTAGGCTTGGGAAAGCATCCAGTAGGGCTCTAGAGTAAGAAAAAAAACAAACAAACAAACAAAACAAACTGGGAAGTGTGGCAACTAGCAGCATGTGAGGCAAAGTGAGGAAATTGTGGAAACTAAGGAAGGACCTCGTGGAGAGGCAGAAAGAAAAGATCCACCATGAGGCAGGGGCAGGACGCCTGCAAGCCCTCCAATACTACAGCACTGGATTAGCATAAAAAGACAGAAGGAAAGGAGCCAAAACAGCTCTTCACTCATTAAAGGCTAGAAAGTTACGATTAGAGGAGAAAATCACAAGTTTTTCTAAGGATGTTGTATTTTTTTCCATTTCATCTAGGCTGAAGCTAGTATCTTCCCTCAAAATTTGTAACTTACTGCAACTCATACAAAGACTAAAGAAGCAGAAGGTGTTTTATTTTCCAAGATGATAACAGCATCTCTCTAAAAAATGCTAATAAAAAGCTCTGCTGGAAAGAGCCTTATCTGATAGTGATAGTATTCATGGGCACCCACTGAAACTCACACTGCTTTTTAGATTAAATTGACAAGAGACTTTCCCCCTCTTAGCCCCAGCTTAATGGAATGAAGGATCCATGCATGAAGCCATGTACAATAAAGCTTGGAGATTATGAAACAGGCTAGAAGACAGGATCTTGATGAAGTGGGGAAATGGCCCCAATTAAAGCAGAACAAGTTTAATAAAGACAACTTGAAAGTGTTATACTGTGGAAGGTGCAGTAAACAAATGCACAAATCAAAATGGGAACTCCTGGGAAAGCAGCAGCGAATCACCCAGGAATTATAAGAGAAGACAAACTAGATCAAACTCAGCCATGGGGTGTTCTTGTAGAAAACATTCCAGGGTATATTTTCTGATATGCTTCATATAAACCACAGGAGACAGTTAACACTGTTACTGTATAAAATCCTTGCTGGAGTGCTGTGTTTTTGGAGAAACTGGGGACTAATGAAAGGAATAACAGCAAAAATTAGAGATGTAGAAAATAACAGAAAAAGAACTAGAAAAGACTATACTAGTGAGGAAAGTATGATAATCTAATACATAGAATAATCTTGTAAGAAGATCCTGTAAGATCATCCCTTCTCCCTTTTAGTCAGGGCTTGAAGGAAAAGTGGCTCTATATGCAGTAAATTGCAATCTCTTAGGAAAATCTTCTGCTTACGAAGGAGATGAAGGTCATGGATCCCTGTTACTGTGCAAGCTGCACACTGTCTGGCACAGAATTGAAAGTTATGGTTCTTTTTTCTTAGGTTCCCTTCAGCTGCACATCTGTGACTTAGGGATTACCAGAGTTTTGAAGGCCTGAAGTTACTCCTTTATAAATCAATAGCTGCAATCCCTGCCTGTGACAGCTGTGAATGATAGCTTCTAGGGTCTTGTTCTATCATTTGCCAGACACCAAAAAAGCAGATCTTACAGCCCCAGTGGGTGCCACAATTTCTGTTGTGCTCAGCAATCCACATTCACAAGGACCCAAAAGAACAAAGGGGTACATGAGTGCATGGGCTGGCGCTGCTCTGCTGGCAGGCTTCTGCAGTGTGTGATTGGAGGCATCTGCACTCTGTTGCTAGAGCCTTTGGCTTGTGTTGGCCTTTGAGTGCCCAGACAGTGACCACTCAGTTCACATATAGCTAAAGGATATTAAGCTCTTTATCTGTGAATGAAAACCAGCGAGCATTACCACAGATACTCTCAACTCATCAGAACAACTTGTATACTTATTAGTGTTTCCTTCCTAATGGGTTCCAGGTAGGTTCATGCAAATGGTCAAGTCATCACCTTCAAGGGGCTGGCTGTACTCACAGGACTCTACATCCCCTTACCAAAACACAGTATTTGAGCTAGAAAGAGGGGTACAGCACCTGTGGTTCTCACTATAGCATTTGATGCCAGATTAATATACATATATATATATAATATATATATGTATACCTGTGGGTGTGTTTCCTAGAAAAAACTATTTTGCCTATGGATATAAAAATACACAACTCCAGATGATTTTGTTGGGCACGACATGTGTACCCAAGAGAAGAATTTTAGTATCATGATTATTGTTTGGAAAACTTTGCTATTTTAAACAGTGAAGCTGTGGGGTGAGGTCTGCTTCTATCCAGTTATCACTGGCATGGAAAGATGGGTTTCCACAGAAAAAGGACACACACCAAATGACAGCAAGCACCGCTGCATGTTGTTCTGTGTCAACCAAGTTCTTGCTTCACTAGGATTGCAATGTTCACACAGAAGTTGCCATTACCCAAACGTTCCAGACCGCATCTTGTGTGAACATCTACTATATGCAGGGGGGAAAAAAAAGGTCTAATTAACTGACATGCTGAGTCTCTGCAACATTAGTGGCAGTTTAGACATTTTTTAATGTGTTGCAGAAAATGCAGAGGCTTTAAGAGACCAAGCACACAGGAGGATTTACACCTCAGAGTCATAAACCAGCTTCCTACCGTGTTGGTAACTAGAGCCAAAACTGTGTTCACTGAGCATGCCAAAAGCTACCAACATGGAAGAGCGCTCAATGTAGACAATTCAACAAAAGAACAAGAGGTTAACATGCACTGTCAAAATAAAACTACTAAAGTCTGTGAGCTGGGCACAATTTCTGAATGGCATCATAGAAAATAAATACATTAATGTCAATTTGCCATGGAGAAAACAACATCTTTGCCTACTTCTTGCTATGGTTTTCAGAGACAGAGCATCAGGAATGTTGTGGCACATAGCAGATTTCCTTTGCTAACAGTATGCTGCAAAATAAACAAAACATTAACATTAAATCACACCCCCCTCCCACCCCACCAACCCCTGCACTGTAGACAACCTATACATTCTCAGGATACAGTGAGAAATCATACTATTGTACATATTTAATTATAATTTAAAAAAGTCTAACTCAGACACAGTCTCTGGCCAGTAGCAAAGTATCAACACATGACTGAAGTAAAGATCTGTTATTATCACTTCACTGTAACAAACAGAAATCAGCATCTCCAGAAGGGTCTCCAGGGGTATTGTATCACAACCAATCGCACCAAATGAAGAAAAGTGCTAATTTCACAAATGAAGTTTGATGAGAAGTAACACTGCATTTGTCTTGGCGAAACGAAGCACGAACGTAGCATCTCACAGGTACAGTTACCATGCAAATGCAATGTTGAGTTTGTCATTGTTTTCAACCCCAAATCATGAGTAGCATGCAGTTCTCCTGCCCCCCTCCAAACTACTGTATTAGAGACAGACTGGGTAATGTACCTCTTTGGTGTAACCATAGCCTGTTAGGCAAGATTATACCACCCTAGGAAAAAATACAAGCAAAACTTGATCATATGTATGTTTACACAATGTACATTTTACCATTTAAAAAAACAAAACATGTTACATAGATCCTCAAACACAGCTCTGTTGAAAATGAATTTTTAAGCTTAAGAAATTGGTTTTAAACTACAAGGCCACCCCGTTATTTTTTATGAACAATTTAAAAAGTTCCCACCCCTAAAAATCTGTCAGTATATTCCCTCAGCTGCAACAGTCTTACCCACTCTCTAATACAGTTGATCTTTGCTTGACAGCAGTAACAGTTCTTATATTTCTTAAATGCATGAGATAATGGACTCCGGGATAAATACAGTTCTTAAGTATGTAATACAGGAACAAATCTGCCCTATGTGATCAATTGGTCAATTTGGGTGTTCCCCAGCACCACCGCTCAGTCAGGGGCTTCTGCTGTTCACTGAATTCTGGCTTTTGTTGGCATCAAGCTCCATGACCACATATATGTGAATGTGTGTGTGCGTGTGTGTGTGTGTGTGTGTGTGTGTGTTCAGAAATTGAGTTCAACAGCAATTCACTGGATACTCTGGTACCCCGTTTGCTCAAAAGCATGAGGAGCTTTTTTTCTTCCACACCCCCTCATCCAGATGGGGCTGCGGCCCCAGCGCAGCACCTTTGGCCAACATGGAACTACTTGGATGCAAAGTAGAATTTTCTTAATTACTTTTTTCGTAGTCATTTAAGCAACTGCAATGGGTTTAAGCAACTGCCACAGCAGATTTAACTTGCAGGGTCTTTATTAGAGTGTTACCGTCTTCCTCAGCTTTACACAATGGAGCCCTTTGAAGAAGACAAATGGATTGATTGAATCCTTGTGGCCAACGTCCTCTGTAAGTCCTGTAGTACATTTTGACCAGACGTTTCTCCGTTTTTGTCATACAACAGCTGTTTAAATGCTTCATTCTCAATGAGGACCATCATATTTTTTAGAAAGTAGCCTTCACAATAGGAGGATAGTTCTGTGACTCCAAGAAACTACAAGAAGTGAAATTAGAGAAAGATAAACATGCTCAGCAAATACAGTGCATCGGAGCTGCATACAAACAAATACACAAGCTAAGCCTTTCAGGCAGGCACAGTAATGCTTACACATGTATGTCTGGGAGAACACACTACAGACCAAGTTGCATGAATGCTATGCTTAGTAAGGATGGGACATATGACTGCAGAAACCTGTCAAAGTTTCATGCTTTGAGAAATCTTTAGAGAGGAAATGGAGGTTTGTAGAGCACATATAGAGCAAACCTTAAATGTGTGAGTGAAAATGTGTGAGTAAATCTTAAATGACCCATGCTGGTCATTTGATGGGTGACCTGTATTGGTTATAGAATCACAGAATGCTTTAGATTGGAAAGGACCTTAGAGCTCATCCAGTTCCAAACCCCTGCCATAGGCAGGAACACCTTCCACTATACCACATTGCTCAAACCCATAGATCCTGTGGTCATACAAAGAGTATAGCAAGTATGCCACTGTATCTGTAATTATAAGCATGCAACTACAGAGAGGAGTGCTCAGCCCACCCTCCCACACAAGTAAGCTCCTGCAAAATCTGAGCTCTGGATAAAGAGTCCCTCATCCAACCTGTTTGCACATCCCCATATGCAAAGGCAGGTCCCAGCATCACCTTAGTGTCTGCAGATGCAGCTGAGCTTACAAAGACTGGAAATGGTACCTACAGCAGGAGCAAGTTACTCAAAACCTGCTTCTGGCTGATGTGGTGGTTCCTGGCTTCAGTGCCTTCTCACCTTATTCCCATCCTAACTGCTGTCTAACACGAGTTTCTTTCACGCTTCAGAGAGCAACACAGAAATGCAGAAAGCTGGCTGGCAAGCTACACTTAAACTGCGTGTGAGCTCCTCTGGCTCATGACAACCATCTGGCCTCTTCCACCATATACCATTATCTCATATATACAGAGCAGACAAATGAAGCTACTGTGTGACAAGAGCACTCTGGGCAGAACAATCTGTGCTCAGATTAATCACCTGCACATCACACAGACAGGGAACCAAAAGATGGACTGTCTTCTCTGCAGACAGCATAATAGAGAGGTATCCAAACTAGCTTTAAATGTGTGAGTTCAGGTCCTGGACACCTTCTAGCTATAGCAGTATGAAGCTTAGCCAATGTAATATACTGGAAGCAAGATAAACTAGCCCATGCAGAGCTCTAGGGTGATGTGGCTTAATGAGGTCAAGATTTCATTCACACCTAGCTTGGCTATCTCTGCAATGCACAACCCACATCACTGCTAACATGACCCTGGCCACAAAAGCCTCACAAGGACACCATTTCCACTGCCACCACTGGAAGATGCAGGCACTTTGCAGGCTGGGGCTCTTGCAGGCAAACGAAGAGCTGTATTTAATCACTGGGTTTATATAGTTCCAGCACCAGTGGTATGTGAGTCCCTTAGAGAGGTATAAAGTTCTGGGTAAGAACTTCCTTCAGTCAGGATGTAATAACAGCTACCTTTCACAATTCAAAGAAAACATGTGATTTAAAAAAAAAATAATTAATTTTGCTTTTAGTAACAGTAATAAAAACTGAGAAATTCCTACATGAGCTAGAAGATAAATGATTTTTCAAAAGATTCTTGCACTGCTGAATTTTTTTTCTCTATTACAATAAATGGACCAGCAGATAAAACTCATTTCTTATTCATTTTATAGGTAGAACTTTATGCTATTTCAAACACTGATTGCATGTTATCTGTACATCAAGACTTAACATTACTTCTTTTGGTAAGAAATACCTGATAATGTGAATAGAGGTCAGATCTGCAGGGGTTTGGAGCAATCTGCAGGATTACTGTGTTCAATCAGACCTCCATGTCATGCTGCACTATTTTATCATTCGTATAGATCATGTAAGTTTAGAAAAAATCATGTAAGGAATGCTCTAAAAATATTTGTTGCAAGTATTTGTGTATCATTTCCGTCTTTTGAATTAAATTCTAACTACTAAGTACAAAAAAGGAGGAGAAAAACTAATCAATGTGGCAACCACCTCCATCAACAAGCAAAAATAGGTTTTCCAGGTCAAAAAATGCCATACTTTTATGCCTAATGGCTTAGGCCCCCTCACAAGCTAAGTAAATAATTTGATTCTAGTTAGGAAGCTACAAATCTCTCTGAGACACAAAATTCTCATTACCATTCTTGCATGGCTCTGAGACGTTGCACTTTGACAGCACAGCATTTTGATATACTGACAAGCTGTCACCACCATTGAGTATAACACCCCAGTGGGCTTCAGGCAGGAGGAGACGAACTGTAATGGAACCATGCAGCTTGGTAGGTGGAAAAGAGGTGTCTTACTTAGGTGATTCCTGTTGAATAATAGCAGTTTGGGTTGCCATGACAAGGGACAGATCTGCCACACGGTGGTACACTCAAACTGAATTTGGACCATTTAGGGAAGGAGATGAGAAGTTGCCACTGATGCTCTTACACAACATGATTTAGGGCTGTCAATATACTAGGTACCTATTAGCTACCCAGTCACAGTAAATGAATGATAAATCTTAGATGCATAAAAAACATACTAAGCATACGATATATGTATGTATCACTACTTATCATAACAGTGACCTATGGATATGAGGACAGACACATAATATGCAAGCATATGCAGTTATTTTTACCTTGGCATGATTATAAATATCCACACAGTTTTCTGTATTAATGCTTTTTGCACAAATGATCTCACAGTGTCGTTGTAAAGCTTCAAGCTGGAAAAATTTAGCAGCAGAGAGAAGCTAAAAAAAAAAGAAGTTAGGGAAAAAATAGTCAAAACTGCTGAGTGATACGAAATCAGAGCTTGCTTCTTTACTGTTTCATTCTATTTCTTTCTCTGCCTCTGCTTCAGTTAGCATGAAAGTACTAACAGTCAGAATGAGAAGGTTGCTTGGTTCCTTCAACCCTTTGCAGTCCCCTCTAGGTCATACTGGGGGAAGCCGTCCCTGGAGAGACCACCACAGGCTGCTCAGTCCCATGTGCTAACCTTGGAATAGGGGCAGTGATGGGTGGAAGAGAGAAAAAGGAAACGGCAGCTTGAAGAGTCTCTGGTCATTTTGCATCATGACTCGACAAGGAGGGATCTGCAATTACATTTTAGGAAAAAAAGGATTCTGGTTCAACCATTCCCCAAGCTCTGGCGGAAACAGAGCACCTGGGCTGGCTGTGGGGATGTCAGTAGAAGGACCAGGACAACAGAATAGAGTAATTCAAACCAGATGATGATGACCACCCTGAGCAGACTTAAAAAGTCTAGAGAGGTAATAAATTCCAAATCTGTCATCTCAGCAGGCTCAAGGAAGTGGAATAAAATCTCCATACGTGCCTTGCTCTAGCTTGTGAGCAGCAGTAAGGTCATGTCCAGGCCATGGCCACTAAAACACTGGCTGGCTCCACATTACTCCAAGGAGTGGGTGCACAGTGGGATACAATGTAAAGGTGGGAACTAGCTTGGTGGGAGGCAGTGCCTAGTTAACACTCACATTAGCGTCATGTCTGTATTGCTGCATTACCATGACTCTCCTGCCATCAGGACTCAAGCTGACCTCCCTCTTCAGCTCTGCATTCACCCTATGGATAATACTACCTGGATTGTTATTGCCTTGAGATCTGTGGGCATGACCTGAACCCACAGGGTGAAAATAGCTTAAATTTTGATGTATCCAACTGATTTCAGTAGTACCAAGATTTCTGCTGTTGCTCCCTTTCTGTCCTTTCACAGCTGGGAAAAGGAATTTCATTTTCTGTCTTTCCATGTTAAGTCATTGCCTCTTGCCCTCTGGCTTAGGAAGCAGGGGTTCTTCATTCGCTCTAATCCAGCCAGCTCTCTCAGGCCAAGCTGTTCAGGTGTTCAGGCATTTATATGGCCCTTATCATCAGTAACTGCATGACAAAAAGCTATGCTGTGAATCCCAAAAGGGCTTTCATGCCACTAGGTAGGAGTACTGGAGAACAAACCCCCTGAAACTTCCATGACATTATTCTAACTTCTCCTATGCAGTCTGCTTGAGCTCTGCTTTAATCCCATAAATAAATCCAAGTGTTCAAAATCTGCAGTGCTGATGTGATAGCAGCCAGCTGGCCCCAATTATGAATTGCAGTAAAGATTTCTGTGGAGTATTTCTGGTGCTTCTTGTTATCTTATTTGTAATAAGGCAAGTTGCTAAATGCAGTTTTGAAAGATAAAGCCAAATCCTATTCCAGCTGTCTCTGTGGCTCAAGCAGTCACGTGCTGGTTTGTAATTACTGTAAACTATGAGGAACCGTGGCTAGATCTGTTATCAACAGATCAATCAATCAGTCATACATTCTTGAGTTGCAGAAGTTTTGAGATGTCACAAAAGTAGAGCAAGCTGTCAGCTGAACTGCAGCACAAACTTTTTAACAGTCTAGGTGGTAACACATGCATCTCTATAAAGCTGTTGCACTGCCTCATCTAAGACTCCTTACTTCAGGCAGGGTAAGAAATTCAGGAGCTTCTTTCAAAACTGCAAGTGAAATCGTATCAGACTTCATACAAAGCATGAGAATCAGTGACCTTGTCCTATAAAGATCAGAAAGTCAATGTGGGTTTGCTTTGTTGAAAATCCACCACCTGCACCAGAAAAGGGTAATTTCAGTCCCAACCAGTCCCATCCTGACTGCTAGCAGGGCTGGTACGGATGTCCCTATACCCATCAGAATTGATTCACCCTGGCCACTTGTACCCCAAAGAGTTGCTCTCAATTTCTGGTTAGCAGTACTTTGGTAAAAGCCAACCTTTGCATGGATGCCCCAGGCAATAGTGTCACAGGAACAGACTACTAATGTAAACAACAATAAAACGTCATGGTGGTAGACTATAATCTGTACACTAGCTGTTTAAGATTTTAGTATTTACTGTCCTGTATTGCTTTTGGCTGCCATAATTTGTTGTCTGTCAACAGGAAAACTCCCTCAATGGCTATCAAGAATTTGCTCTAATATCTCTTAGTTCAATTTAGTTGAGGTCATTAGGTTGATCATAGCTGGCAATGACAGCACACAGTATTTGGAAGAGGATGACTTAACATCCATAGAGGTTGTGGATGTGTGGCTATATTGACAACTCAGTCAGCTCCAGTTGGCTTGGTCTGACTTTCACAAATGGGCACAATGGCACTGGATGTTTTAAATCCAGTGAGAAAGGGGCAAAGGAGTCTCTGCAGCTCAGGGAGCAGCTTAAAGTATTATTCAGAAAACAGTCACATGCTTGAAATTGAACTGAACTGCGATTCCAGTGGGATTTCTCTCATGGTTAAAGCCTGGTACATGCCCAAGAATTCTCCTGAGTGAAGAACCAAACTAGATGCTTTTATGCTGTTGAAATGAGCCTGGACATGTAAGCCTGAGCTAATAAACATAAAAGCAGGAGTGTGTCAGAGTGAAGATGACTGGCCCAGCTGTAGCAGAGCACCTCACCTATCAGGCTGAAAAAGAGAGGATGCCATGCTACACTGTTGGGGGTTGATTCCAAATTGTGGTAACACCAGCTTTGCATTTCCTTGAAAGAGCCTCTCAAAGCATCTAACTATATATTTTTATTTTAGATATTTTTGGGGGGCTTGAGTATCATAGTTTTTCTACTCTCTCTTCTCTGACAGTCAACTTCATACTGGTGAAAGTTACCATAACAATTGACTGGCAGAAAAGGAGATGGAGAATCTGCAGGACTGTAGACAGGAGTGCCCATGTCTTGCCCAATGGCCACATGCCCTTTGGTGAACAGTACAGAGATCACTTATCATTGCTCCCACTGCGATTAAGATAAATGTCTCTTACCTCCATAATTTCATTATTTTTAATCAGGAGTGACTCTGCACCTCCATAATAAAGATACTGCATAACCAGCTGTAATAAAACAGAGAAAGCGTTTATAAAAAGCAATCCAAGACATCAGGGAATAGGGAGTGATGTAAACATTGCAAGCAATACCTAAGGCTCTCCAGCATCACCAAAGATTTGTAAATGAAACTGGCCCAAACCTCCCAATTTCAAGATATATTTTGTTATCCTCTCAAAGTACATCACTGATTCAGGAAAACATAGCATATATAATAGTTATTCCCTTATTCCTTCCCTGGCAACGGCACCCCCACCTTCACCCAGCTGTGTGTGGGTACGCATGGATGATGAGAAAGAGTGGGGGAGGCTCTGCATTGTAATACGAGCCAGCTAAGATCCCTCTGCAGTGAGCTTCCAGAAAGCCTAAAGTTACTGTAGACAGCCGTGAATTATCTGCAGCAGAAGCAGCCGATACATGGAACAGTCTGAGCTCTGACTCAAATAGAGGGAAGCATATACACGTATATGCTTCATATACAGAAAGAAAGATCTATTTTCATGGCAAAAAAATGATTGAATAATACTGCTATGGTACGGAATGAACTGTTTCTCTTGCAAGTCTGTTCATTAAATACAGAAAGAGCCAGACAGAGAAAAGAGTCAAGTGCTTTACTTTGATATGCTCTGCTTTGTCTGCACAGCCCATATGCATGCTATTAAATCTGGTTGGGCACAACATTTGCAATCAGTAGCACTCTGCAGCTTAGAGTATAAACACAGGTGAAACCTGTGCTTAGGAAACCACTACTCTGAGCTATGTGTTTGCCAAATACATACGTACTAATTTGGACAGGGCATGTACAATGTTCCTATTTACATGTTCCATTGAAATTCAATGTGAGAACTGACTTTACCTGAAAGATGGGGTACTTCACGTAGTTGATCTCAATACAAGTACTATCAGATGCAGGCTTGCTAGACAGCAGTGCTTTAAACCTAGATAAAAAGGAGCAAGATTGAAATACCAGCCCAATTATCTCTGTGAAAAGGCACAGTGAAGTGGAAGGACAGCATCAGCTCTTGCAAATACGGTACACTGAAATGAATGGATTTGTCACTAAAACACATCAAGATTTAGACACTGACATAAAGTTCAAACCAAAAGGAAGATCCCACTCTTTCAGGAGATTTCAATCTGAGATTTTGGAAAAATACATCTAATACCAAAACAAAATAAAATGCACATAAGAAATTCAGATTCTCTAATGGTGCATATTACAAAACCAAAACCATTGTTTTCTTTCCCCCTTGCCCCTTGGAGGCAACATGGTCTTTTAGGAAGACACACAACATTTAAAAACTACACACCTTCTTTTTTTGAAGGACACAAATTTTGGCCTATGTCCATTATGCTGCTTTAAAAAAAATGGTTTGGAAAAAAATATTAAAGCAGCTACACTAAGACTTTTAATGCTATATATATATTTGTAGGCACAGTACACTTGTGTAAGAAGAGGCAGGAGAGAAAACTGGACAAGTTGCTGTCCTCTGATTATCAAAACCTGAAGTTCAGGCACAAGTTTCCAGAAAAAAAGCACATTCTAAGTTAATAATTGCAGATTTACGTGAGACATATCTATATGTAGCAATCTATTTCTCAAAACCAGATACTCCCCTTTGATCAAAAGGCAAAACCAGGAAATATGCTGTCAGAAACATCTGCCCTTGTACTTTCTCTTCTTGATAATTCACCTGACCTTCCAACAGTAGTGCAAAGCTTGGCTTATCTATCAAGACAAGCATTTGCTGGATGGTAACTTTTTCCAAATCATGACTGCATCTTGTTAAGTAACATACATATAACAAATGATTTGCTTTTACTAGTGTCAAACTCTATTATGAACACAATTTAGTAGGTTTAAACCTGGAGTTTGGAACATATTTGTACCTCTACTAATAAGCTCCAAACCAAAACGCCCATTTCTTAATAGAAGGCAGAGTTAGATACTGCAGTTGCTTTCTGCAAATCTCTTTACTCTGTGGTGTGGTTTGGCAGCATGACTAGCATTAGTTCCCACTGTATCTCAACTACCCAAACTCAGTGCTTGTCCTTGCTACATCTTGAAATAAGCTCCTATGGAGGGCCAGCTAAAATTGTTTCAAAACACACCTTTAATTATAAAGCTGCACACAAATAAGATTTGGGCTGTGCTGGTTAACACATGTCCAGCCTCCTGAGCACAGGGAACAGATGATAAATACTATCTTTGGATGCAGTATGATACGTTTCATAGAATTATAGGATCATAGAATAGTTAGGGTTGGAAAGGACCTTAAGATCATCTAGTTCCAACCCCCCTGCCGTGGGCAGGGATACCTCCCACTAAACCATGCCAACAAAGGCTATGTCCAATCCGGCCTTAATTTTATTTTAAAAGGGTCAAATCCTGTCAATGAAAGTAGTGCTAGGAGTTAATTTTTTGCTGGAGACTGCCTACACTGATGCAAGGCAGGATTTAGCCACTGACAGGATAAATCATTAGGAATAAAAATATTAAAAGACTCCTCTATGATCAACAGCTGGATGCAGCAATGAGCTCCATGCAAATGTGCCTCAGTGGAATGAAGTCAGATGCATGGCCAGAAGCATGGATGATTTACTGGTTGGGAACCTAGTGATGGCAGGACTTGTTAAACACCCTGCAGATCAACCAGAAGCAAGCTGTTGAGATGTTCTGCTTAGGAAAAACTTGAAGGCTGGGCCACTAACCTTTGGAGAATCTTAACAGAAGAAAACAAAACAAAACAACAAAAACCCCAAACTACCTACAGAAGAAACACAAACACCCCAACAAAACCAAACCACAAAATTAAGTTCTCTTGGTTACAAAACCAGAAATGCCTCTTCATTTTACCTTGGTGATGCAGTAAATAGCAACACTCTATGTGCATAAAATGGTCTTCCTTCCACCAGAAATGTAACATCTGACATCTCTTTTTTGTTAATAAAATGGGTATCTAGAATTAAAAAAAGAATAAAAAAAAAAAAAAAACAAAAAACCAAAAACAGTAACTTCAGCCTGAAGAGGTCATGAACATGCAGAATATTATCCTGGTTTGATAAAAGATGACAATAGCATGCAAGGATATTGTTTTTAATTAAACAGTAAAGCCTATGAAGCTGTTGTGGACAGCCTGAGACCCCAGACAGCCACATGGAGTTCACATGAAGAGCATTCCAAGCTTTGAAGTCTGTGAGGACCTTTGCTGACAGCCAGCCATCTGCGCCGAGTGGAACTGGCACAGCCTCCCAGCTCTTCTGCCCAAAGTAAACTACAGCTGAATCGATACTGGAGGGGCCTACACTCATTTCTACCCTATTACACCCCTCTCTCTGTGTGAGAAAGTCTTTCTGCCCAGGGGAAGAATGTCCTGGAAAACCTCTCTGGTCTTCTCTTGGTCACATTAAAAAGACCTGGGCTCAGCAGGCAAGGAGGGCTGTGCTAGCCTGGCATCACCCACAGCCAGCCACAGCATTTTCATGTGGGCAGACATTTGGCTTCAAGCTTAGATTCCAGCCTAGTTATCAACACAGACAAATCTTTGCAGATTTATGGTTCCACTCTAACACACCTGATGACCCTCTGATTTCAGTAGGAGTTTCATGTCAGGCTGAATTTGGGGCCCTTTTTCTAGTTCTGCCTTTCAGATTCAGGTTTTCCTTTGACTCGTGCCCACCCAGCACACCGCCAGTACACAGACGTCCCGCAGCTCTTCTGGGAGAACCAACAATTACTTTCAAGCCATACTTACCTAAGCGAGAGGTCTGCTTGCGCTTAATTTCGACAAGCTTTGGAATAGGGTAGGGTCCATAGCAATGAGTGAAAATGACAGAGAGCTGCTGGCTGATCACTTCATTCTAAGCAAAAGAAAACAGATATATGCAATGTAAGCTCATTGTGCAAAGGAACATCAGTATGCAAAGGAGATGTTACATTGTTCTCAAGAATTGCCTGTTTTGAAGCTGAAGAATGTGATTGCTGAAGCTTCATCAAAAATCAGATCTTAGGATTATCAGTATTTGTTAGAAATGGCAATTATTTTTAACTTGATTGCTGTGTCTCCTATAAGAATCAGTTAAAAAGGGAAAGTCCTCTCCTTGGATCAGAGGTCTTCATTTCTAAAAAACTCCACAGCTCCTGTCCCCTCCATAGAAACAAAGCTCCCTTACAATAGTGATTTCATTTTATTTGCAGACTTGCTGTACTGGAAAATTACTTTCTGTCACTCTCTAGAAAATGGTCATAGATCATGTTTTAGAAAACCAGAGCTACAAACAGATACAACTGTACAACCTGCATGCTTTTCTAGAAGCAACGATCTCACAAACAGACCCCCCCCCCACAAAGTGATGGAAGCATCACAGTCTGCCACTGAATCTCTCTTCATTCATTCCCAAATGTTTCATCAATGTGCTCTTACACCACTAGCACTAGCCTGGGCATCACTGTTCTAAGGAAGCCATGAGACCATAACAGAACCAAGTCTGGCTCCTGGCTGTATGCATTTCTTCCAAGACTCTAAGGGTACACCTGCGGGACACTTTCCTAAGTGCTAAGCAACTTGACTGCTCATATGCCTAAGCTGCAAGGATAGTGAAATGGATTTAGTGCTTAACTACCTAAGTCACAGCTGAAAGCAGGATTTAAAAGCTTTGGCAACTTTTTTCCCCATGCTTTACTGATAACAGGAGCAGGTCTAGCCAAGTTCAGTGGTGCCACATGATGACATCTTTTAACTGTGCTCTTGGTTGGTGATTCCGTTCCGCACCAGGAAACTGAAGAGGTGAGGCAGTTAGATATGAGAGGGTTCAAAGCCAAGGAAATAAGCAGGTGAGGGACAAAACACCCTAAATCTTAATAGAAATATAAGAGTGTAGATGTTATACTAAAAATATCTCCAGGCTTATAGAGCAGAAACTGAAGCTTTCCCTTCTCTGAGCACATTTCAGCTCAGTTTTAACAGTGGTTCTCCTTAAATCCCACAAGAGACAAGGAAGAGCAGCAGAGATCTTGTAATGACTCCCTTACCACGTCTAATCAGACGGGGTGGGAAAGGGCAGAGCTGTGTCCTCACAGGCACACGCTGATGTCAAAGGAAATTACACGAGCTCGCTCACAGGCGGGAGTTGGCTCCTATTCCTATGTCAAGATGCAGCATTGAAAGAAATGGTAAGATAAGAGAAACACTGATACTTAGAGACACCATTTAGCACAGTGCAGGGTCCAGTCCTCAGAGAGGGTCTCACCGCTGTGGCTCCAAGACAAGGACTATGTCCTGCACTGAGGGCATCTCTCTGTTCGGCATCTTCCAGCCGAGCTCTGCAAAGCACTTCACAAAGGGAGTGAATCACAGGGCAAAGAGAAAAGGAAGGTTTAAGGCCAGATTTAAAGAAGGAAGTGACTCAGCTGCTAGGAGGGCTAGCTGGGAGAGCTGTAGACAGACAGGGCAGAAAGAGCAATTGCTTCTCTGCTCAGAAGGGCTGTGCCGAAGCGCTGTGGCTGACTGAGTCAGTCAGGGAGGAGTGTGTCTGGGGGGATGTTGATTACCAGCAGGGCAGCTCCCAGTTGGATCTAGCAGATGCTAGGAAGTCAGTAAATACAAGAAAAGATGGGGATAATTCTGTGGTTCAGAGCAGAGGAATGCTTATGGAGAGGAGAGGCATAATTGGAAGAGCAATGCTCACCTTTACCCATGGTTAATAAAGCAGAGTAACTGCACTAAAAAGGGTAGCTAGTGGCAGCTCCCTCTTGACTCCGTCAGGGTGCACAGGTCTGATCTATGCCACTGAGGTTTTAGTGGGTACATGAACTAGTCACAGCCACGGCTCTGCCTGAGCAGTAGCTTTTTAAAAAGCCACAAATACATCACTAAAGACAACCCATCTCCTCCTTCTGGGGTGCCTGTGGGAATGCACTGGTGGAGTATTTGGGTATTGACCTCCCAGCTCCTCATTAGGAGCCAGAGTTCTCACTCACCAGTCTGAGCTATGGCACCATGCAACAGGATGTCCTGGTGTGCTGAGACCAGGGAAGTACAGGCAAAACCCAGTCACACAGGTGGGAGAAGATAACTCCAACCAATGTGATGAACCCCATGGGAGCCTGCCTATGTAGGCAAGGTGTTGCCAGCTTCCTGGGTCACCAACAGGGCACAAACCCTGTGGTGTGCAGACACAAGCCCATTACAAAGTCCATTATAAAGCCACCTTGCCACTGACTGCCCACAAGTCTGTGAAAAACACAGTGTAAACAGCTCAAATTATCTCAAGATGTGATACATTCATGTAAGAGACACTTAAAAACCTTGAGAAAAGAGATCTTAGGACTGGCACATCAAAGAAAGCAGGGCCATCAGGCAGACAGTGGCTCAATGCACTGTGGAACTTCAGATCTCCAATGCAGGACTCTGATCTCATTTGGCAGAGAGGAGGTCTGGAGACCTTTGGCTTGTGTCGATAACATGAAATACTTACAACATATGCCACAGAAAGGCTAAAAAATGTGCTTGTCTAGAAAGCTCATTTAGAGTCATCGCTAACAAACAGCAGCAAGTTTTCTCACTGAGACACAGAGAGGGGAGTAGTGAGCTATTACAGCACAGCAAACTCACCTCCCACACTGCCTCGTGTGCAGCCAAGCTCACAGGGCTGTGGCTCTAGATCTGCTCCCCACAGGGCTGCTGCTGGCTTTTTACCAATAAACCAGGTAGAAAGAGGCAGCAAAGATGAAAGTGGGAAGTCTGTCACTACATGGCTGGGGAAAAAAATGGCTTTTTTTAAGCCAAATCCTGCCCTTGGAGCAGGCTGAGCAGGGATGCCTATGAAGTAACTGGGAACAAATGCATGAGTCCACAACCTGGGGCACCAGCATTGCTCTAGCAGAGCGGAGGACAAGTCCAGCCTATTCAACCTTCCCCTTTGCACAGTGCCCACACTGGGAAGCTCAGAAGATGTCCTGGTTACCACATCCATCCTGTTTAAGCATGGAGCTGGGTAATTCCTCCCCTTTTATCCTATCACCCTACCAGCTGACTGTGAAAGAACAGCTGTAAGAGCTTGCTGCAGCAGTTGTGGGCGGCAATATTAACACCAGAGGAGCAAACCAAAGTTTGTTTTCTTGCTGCAGTTTGATGTTGGAAAACACTGTGCCAGGATGTGCAAGGCTGAGATCTGGAGCGAGGCCAGGTTCCTTTCAGACATGGGCGTTCACACACAAAGTGAGCTGATGCGCATATTCTGCTGTAGGAGGGGGAAGAAAACTTGGCATAGGATATAATAACAATATTTACCTAGCCATAGGGGTAGTTTACAGATAGGCG